>CAUYRT010091333.1:0-33013 GCA_963574885.1 Lepilemur ruficaudatus | reverse complement strand
TGATTTCCCAAAATATATTACCACTCAAGTTGACTTATCTTGTTACATTCAAAAATCTATTTTTATGGTATGAATTAAGGGCCTAAATATGTGTATATATACATATATTTATATTTACATCTGTATATACATGTGTGGATATAGATATGGATATCCAATTGTTGAGGGAACTTTTCCAATTTAATTGTCATGGCACATTTGTTAAAATTATTTGAAAATAAATGTAAAGACTTTTTGCTGAAGTAGCCATTCAATTCCATTGATTTATATGACATGTTTAGACAATACCACATTATCTTGATTTCTATAGCATAGTAAGTTTCAAAATTGAGTATGGTACATCTCCCACCTCTGTTTTTCTTTTTAAAATTGTTTTGGCTATTCTAATTCCTTTGTATTTCCATGTAAGTTTTAGGTCCAGCTTGTCAATTTCTACAGTAAATGCCTGCTAGGCTTTTAATAGAGATTGCACAGAATGCACAGATGTGCTTGTATCGCTCTCTTCAGAATATTCCATGACCACAGACTACTTCTGTATTTATTTCCATCTTCTGTCATATTTCTTATCAATTTTTGGTAGATTTCAGTTTACAAGTTGGCATTTATTTTATTAATTTTATTCTTAGGTAATTTACAATTTTGTTGCTGTTGTGAATGAGATTGTTTTTCTAGTTTCATTTTCTAATGGTCATTGCTGTTATGTAGAAACACAATTTATATTTGCGGTGATCTTTTTTTTTTTTTTTTTTTTTTTTTGTAACAGATCAAACACTGTTGCCCGGGCTGTAGAGTGCCGTGGCGTCAGCCTAGCTCACAGCAACCTCAAACTCCTGGGCTCAAGCAATCCTTCTGCCTCAGCCTCCCGAGTAGCTGGGACTACAGGCATGTGCCACCTTGCCCAGCTAATTTTTTACATATATTTTTAGTTGTTCAATTAATTTCTTTCTATTTATAGTAGAGATGGGGTCTCGCTCTTGCTCAGGCTGGTCTTGAACTCCTGACCTTCAGCTATCCACCCGCCTCGGCCTCCCAGAGTGCTAGGATTACAGGCGTGAGCCACCGCGCCCAGCCTTGTGGTGATCTTTTAACCTGTGATTTTACTAAATTTGTTGATTACTTCTAGTAGTTTTATTGTGATTCCAGGTTTTTATGATGACCTGACAAATTTAGCATTATGAAATGTCCTTCTCATCTCTTGTAAATATTTCTTGTCTTAAAACGCATTTTGCCAGATATTGATAAAACTAGTCTAGCTCTTTAATGGACCCAGTTTTGTGTCTGTCACTTGCCATACTTTCGCTCTATTACATCCTTGAATATAAGATGTGTCTCTTGTTGAGGACATCTTGTTTTTTATGAAGACTGACAATACCTGCCCCATGAGCAGAAGGTTTATTCTATCCATATTTAAAGTTAGCATTAATATGTTTTATTTGTCTAACATTTACTACTTGTTTTTTTAATCATCTCATCTTTTTTCAGTTCCTCTGCTCTTCCTTTGTTGCCTCCCTTTTGCTAACTAAGCATTGTGTGCCATTTTAATTTCCGTGTATATTTTTACTGTATTATTCTGAGTTATTTTGTCAGTGCTGGTCTATGGTAGGAATTAACAAATATTTTTTGTAAATGATCAGATAGTAAATATTTTAAACTTTTTGGGTCATAGATCTTTGTTGCATTTGATCAACTCTGCCATTATAGTGTGAAAGCAGCCTCAGTCCATATGTAAATGAAGAAGTATGGCTGTTTTCTAATAAAAGTGTATTTACAAAGCAGCTGGCTGGCAAGTTTGACCTGTGGGTGATAGCTTGTCCACTCAAGTTTCAGGGGTTACATTGTGTTTATTAACTTGTTATGCTCTACTTTAGAATCATAATAGCTTAATTCTGATAAAATATACACATTTTGCTCCAATGTATCCCCTTTTTAACGCTACCTCTTTTGTGCTAATATTGTCATATCTGTATCTATATCTGTCTATCTATATATGTATAAACTCCAAATACAGTGTCACGATTACTGATTTATATCCTATGTTTTTAAAATGAGTTAATAGAAGAAAAGGGAAAGCATATTTATAGATCTTTCATATATACCTACATTTTTACCATTTGGGGCACATTTAATTTATTTTTTCTCTCAATTTGAATTACAATCTGGTTATTTTCTTTGAGCCTAAAGAATTTCCTGTAGCATCTCTTGTAATTCAGGTCTGCTAGCAGCAATTTTTCTTATTTTCCTCTTTTCCTGAGAATGTTTATAGCTTGCCTTTGTTTTTAAAGACAAGTTTTGCTGGTTATAAAATTATGTGTTGACAGTGCTTTTCTGCCATGATTTGAATGCAATAACACAACATGTTTTGGCTTGTTAATTCTGATGGCAAGTCAGACAATAATCATGTTGTATATTACTGGTCATTTATCTCTTGCCACAATTGAGTTTTTCTCGTATTTTATTTTATTTTTTTTTACCTTTCAACAGTTAGACTATTGTGCATGGATATATTATCTTGTCATCTTTATTCTGTTTGGTATTTACTGAGCCCATTAAATCTGTAGATTAACTTTTTTCCACAAGTTTGGGAAGTTTTCAATTATTATTTTTTCATGTACTATTTTTCTTCTCCTTTCTCTCTCTCTTGTTCTTTCTGAGGTACCATCTCATATGTTTCTATGCTTGATATTTTCCCACTGTTTTTCACAAGCTCAGTTCATTTCTACTTAATTTTCTTTTTGCATGTTCTTCAGATTGGATAATTTATTTTGTTTCATCATCAAGTTCATTGATACTTTCTTCTCTCATCTTAAATCTTATGTTAATCTCTCTAAGAAATTTATTTTACTTATTAGACATTTTAACTCCAGAAATTCCATTTGATTCCCTTTTCCTCGGTAATATCTATGTTTATTGAAATCCTCTATTTGCTGAGATTTTGTCATTATACTTTCCTTTAATTCTTTAGATAAGATTCTCTTCAGTTCTTTTAATATATGTATAAGTGCTGCCTTGAAATCTTGGCTAAATTCCACATCTATTGACAGTCAAAGAAAATATCTATGGAATTTTTGGCTGAATATTGGTCATGCCTTCTTGTTTCCTTTAATTTTTTTGATAATAATGAGCATTTTATCCTTTTTTTAATTTTTTATTTTTTGGTAACTCTGACTTTTCTCAATGAGTATTGTTGTGTGTTTTGCAGTTTGCCTGGACAAAAGTTGTTAAGTCTCTCCCCTGAACTGTGTGCCTGTTTATTTACCTGCTCCTCTTTTTTTTTTTTCTGCTTATATTTCTTTTTAAGTCTGACTTCCTACTATAACTGCTGTGTTTGAATAGCTTAGGGTTTATCTTAACTTGCTGAGAGATCTTAAGCCAGTAAGTTTTCTACTCCCTGCTGATGGACCTATGTGTGGCCTGGAGAGAGTTTTTATTATACATGTCAGGCCATTTTAAATCTTTCCTAGCTTTTACTTCCAGTGGACTCTTTCATGCCATCTCTATACATGCATTCTGGCTACTTTTGCCAAGAATGTATGGGTGTCTTCGTACCCCCTACTCTCTGCTGGACGTGCACACTAACTTCTGTCAATCAGGGATATGTGGACAGCTTATCAAGTGAGTCTCCCCATGGCTATCTCAACCTCTGTGGGTCCCTGTTAAATCCCATGCTACTCCTACAGTCCATTACTTGCCCCAGATACAACCTCAATACCAGGCTAATGGAGCTACTGAGCTCTCTTCTCAATTGCCACTGAGATTTCCAATTTAACTTACAATTCTCCAGATCAAGTGAGTCCTTTCCCACCGTGGTTGTGAAGCTGGTGGTTTTCACAGCCTTCCCACTCAGGTGAAACTACTGTGCCAACAGAACTAAGGGAGTTCTGGCACCACTGTGGGCAAAACAGTCTCAGACCGTCGGCCAAGTTTTTCACTATTCTTAGTTGAAGTTCAGTAGTCTCCTGAACAAATGCTTCTCCATTTTTTGTACAACTTTGCTTAAATTCAAGAGCTCTAAAATAGCTGATTTTGAGCACTTGTTCAGTTTTGTAGTTGATTTTTGAGAGGAAGTTTTGTCAGGCTCCTCAGCCAGGAGTCAAAGCAACATTTTTATATAAATGCTAATAAAGAAAACTAAGGACACTTCGAATACTTAGATACTTTTTCTTCTCAAATCCATTGTTCAATAACTGACTTTCATTTTGTACCCATCAATTATGCTGTTATGCCTAAATTTAATCAAATGCAGCAAATATAATCAAATACTTTCAATTTGAGAAAGGGCTTAAAATGAAATAGAAATAAGGCAATTGGAAACCTGTGGACTTCATTATGAACTACACATTCGGTTCTTAAATTTCTAAATTTTATACAAAGTAACATATTCTTTCACTAATAGAATACTATTTATCAGAATTAGTGTTTGATGCAGGTAAGCTGTAAGATTATTTAAGCAGTGACGTTAGCCATTTATTTTATTGGAGTGCTAATATCCATTGTGGTGTTGTTCTAACACCGTTACGTATTTGTGTTATAATATTGTCCTCTTTATTGAGAAAATATTAATATTAACTGCTAAGAAGATAGGACCATGTTTGTTTATGCTTTTCATTTCATCAAGCTTCTTGACAACCCAGTCAGTAACTTTGCAATATCTGAGCATTGTTCAAAATTGTAAATCTTCAGTTATGCAAAGAATATCGTGGTTTTTTGTTTTGTTTTGTCTTGTTTTTATTCTGCAATTCGAGAAGAAACTAGACTAGCATAGGAATGTCATGCTTTCTTGGTCATCCCTAATTTGTTGATGCAACTTGTATCTAGAACCTCTTTAAATTCTAAGTGCTTCATACATATAGTGTCAAAACCACAAATTATTTTGTTTGTATAACCATTCTAAATTGAATATATGCTCCAAAAGCCATTTCTTAAAAATATCTCTAGTGCTAAATGGTTCATTTGGGTAACATACTAAATATTGTGCTGTGCAATATTGCTAAATATTGTGCAGTAGAAAATCTTTAAGTCAACTCTAAATAAAATACAATTTATTTGGCCAAAATCTAGACATTCAAAATCTATATGACCTTGGATAGATCATTTGTAGGTCCTTGCTTTAATCATTTCATTACTTATCTGATAGCAAACTATCGTGCTATAATGCCCAAGTTTACTAATTTGGGGTATGTTTGTAATTATAATGCATTACATATACCATGATTTAAATGTTTCTGACAAAACTCAGGTTGAAATCTAATTGCCTTTGTAACAGTATTAAGAGGTGGAGCCTTTAGGAGATGGCTAGGTGATGAGGGCTCTTCCCTCATTAATGGATTAATGCTGTTATTGCAGAAGTTGTTAGTTATTACAGGAGATGGGCCCCTTTTTCCTCTCTGTCTCCGTGGCTCCCTTGCCCTTCTGCCATGTGATGACACAGCCACAGTGAGAAGGCACTCTCCAGATGTGGCCCCTCAATCTTGGACTTCCCAGCCTCCAGAACTGAGTGAAAGGAACTTCTGTTCTTTATAAATTACCCAGTCTGTGGTATTATGGTATAGTACCAGAAAGGATCCTAGGACAAGATGTTTGTAATTATAATTAATTATGAGCATTTTCATAATTACAATATGTATCAATAAAAGCCTCAAGTTAGATGATGCAAGAGCCCAAAACTGCTATGCATCATCTTTTCCAGGTAATCCCAACCATTAGTATTGAAAAGTAACTAGCTGAGAATTTAGTAAAGTCTCTTGTATTTATCTTTAAAAATAACTTTTCGTTCAAACTTTAGAGTTTTAAGAACATCTAGAAAATGTATGTAAGCCAAGACAAATAATGTAGAGCTGTGGCCCCGGAGCCCCGGGCCACAGACTGGTACTGGTCTGTGGCCTGTTAGGAACCAGGCACACAGCAGGAGGTGAGCAGCAGGTGAGTGAGCGAAGCTTCATCTGTATTTACAGCCACTCCCCATCACTCAAATTACCACCTGAGCTCCGCCTCCTGTCAGATCAGCAGTGACACTAGATTCTCACAGGAGTGAGAACCATACTGTAAACTGTATGTGCGAGCAATCTAGGTTGAGCTCCTTGTGAGAATCTAATGTCTGATGATCTGAGGTGGAGCTGAGGCAGTTATGCTAGTGCTGGGGAGCAGCTGCAAATACAGATTATTATCATTAGCAGAGAGGTTTGACTGCACAATAAATGTGATGCACTTGACTCATACCTCCTGTTTATAGTCAGCAAGAGATAAAGCAAACCAGCCCCCTGAGCCTAGAATATAAATCATTCCTTTTCATATTATTAGCTCATTAATTCATGCACCAAATTCTGGAACAATAAACATCTCTGGGGAATTCTACACATTCATTGACTCACAAAAAATTGCTCTCATCCATACCTTTAGTTTAGGATTTCTGGAAAAGCTTGTAACACATCCTGATGTCCAGGTCTCATGCTGGACCAGTTAAATCAGAATCTGTGATGCTGATGGTATGCTTTACAGGTTTCATATTTCCAGCCAGGCTGGAGGAGTGCTGACACAGCATAATGAGGATTCACTTTTTTTGTCTTATGACACGTGGACACCCCAATTAAATTGGTATTCTCTGGGAAATTAAGGATTGATTTGGGGTAGTAACCATGTCCATATGATTATTCACAATTGTCTTAAAAGTTAAGACAAATGTGGCCACTGTGTTGTAGAATGCAGGGGGACAGCCATCCTGGCTAGGCGACCAGAGAGCTGCACCTGATGTTTGAGCTGAGTCTTGAAGGATTAATAGAACTCAGCAGACAATTGCTAAACATGATCAAGTGTTCAATGTGGATCCGTCTCTCTGACAGCAGTGTGGAGACAGTCATGGGTTTGGACGAAGAAACCAGAGACAGGAAGACCACTTGGAAGTTATCAGTATAAATTTCATTAAGAAGGATGGTGCCCTGTATTAATTTGGGAGAAAAGACCCTGGAGACAAGGCCACAGAGAGAAGGGATAGATACATAGGGAAAGGGTCAATATGATGTAATAATCAATTAGTGTTGGCCTCTGTGATGAAGAGAACTTTTTTAGCATGATATCCAGTTTTCTGCTTGGATGGTCCAATGAATATCTGTGTCATTTATAGAGATAGGAAGTACCAGGGAAAGGACAGACTTGGAAGGTAATGTCACCAGTCACGTTTGAAGTGCCTGAGTCACAGGGCACCATGCCCAGGACACAGTGGATAGCAATCTTGGGAATCAACTGAGTGCATTCATGACTAGATTAAAGGGTTTCTGTGTTGTTTGCAAGAGGTGGTTGAAAACGGGTTTAGTGACCACCACTGGAAGGAAATAAACAAGAACCCCACTTTTTAAAAAAAAATTATGACTCTGTTACATATTTTGTAAAGTAATGAAGGACTAGGATACATGTTTACACGGCAGTAATGGTAATCTTTTAGGTAACCGTAGTATTGGAACAACAGTCTTCTAAGATTGGAAATGAACCGTGCTCTGTGAGTGTTCTCAATTTCGGAGGCAAGGTCATTGTTCTTTTATTTGTTTCACACAGTAAATCACTTCAAGGGCTTGTCAGGATTAAGAATAGCTTCCTCTTGCAGTATTACACCATTATGTGAAATGAGGGAGATTGTCGTGTCTATTTTTTTTAACTGTCCTCTGTGATTGAACTCTTGTGAGCAGGACGTGTTTCAGAAAGACCCAAGCACACCTGCCTCATTTTCAGGTTCTTCTTTTGTAGACATGATATTCCTCTCAGTTGTAATCACCTGGGGATTCGAGCTTCCCCTGGAAGGGTCAAGTTTACCTTTGACTGTAACAAGAGTGCTGCTCAAGTATCCCTGAACTTTGATATCTCAAATAGAAAATTCCCACAGTTTTAGAGGGTCTGACATTCTCAGTTATGTGGTTTATAATTTTACAATGTCATCTGCAAAGGTTTGTTTCATTAATTTCAAGCATGTTTACATTGTATCGAAATGGTATTAAAAAAAACACACCTTCTCTTGCTTACCTTTTTCTCTATTTCCCTTTTGTTTCCAAAATATTTTAAGTGCTTTCATGGGAAAAAATATCTTTATATAACCAAACCACATAATAGTCTAGATATATCCCACTTGGCTCTGTGAGTATGTTTGTTCACAACATAAAATTGGTACACTTCCTTACTGCAAAAGATGTGAGGATAACATTAATTTTTATACTTTAAATCCAAATTATCTGACAGCAACCATGGAAAGCTCTATTACACTCTAAAAATATTTTCGAAGTATTCTCGGAGAGAGAACTTCCATAGTATCAGTCCCATGGCTATGAGACGTTCTACTTCAGGTAATAGATAAAAATTAAACATGGCATTTCATTGCCAAATACACTGGATAAACATCAACCAATTATTTGTTCCTCCGCTTCCTTTGCATGGCTGGTGAATTGTAACTGATACTAAGATTAGAAATAGCAAACTCATAAAATATGTTTAAGCCATTCCAACCACTTGGGACATCAATTTCTTCCCATCTGTGAAATAAAAATATTGGAACAGAGCATCATTTTTGCTCTACATTTAGCACAATATTTTTTCTTACTACCTATAATGTCCTTATTCAATTTTCTGCCCAATGAAACTCTTACTCAAATTGTAAAAGCCAACACAAGTGCCCTTCTGTGCCAAAGTATTCCCAGTTTGCTGGAAGCATCCATAGCTTGCTCCTGTGTGGTGTTACCAGACCGTATCAAAGTGACTCTGCTGTGGCACCTCTGCTGGGGCTTGACCAACAGTGTGAAGACTCTGTTTCTCCTTAAAATATTCTAAGATCTTTGGGCCAGGTTTTCAATTTCATTAATTCTGTGTATTACTAAGGCACATGATAAAATCCAGTTCTAAATTGGCGTAAATAAAAGAATATCTGATTGGCTTGTGCCTTATAATTGAAGCCGTGAGGATAGAGCGGCTCTAGGCTCCTCTTAAATGGTGATCTCAAAAGATAGTACTGGATCCAGTTCCCCTCTCTTCATTTCTCTTATTCTCTTCCTCTGGATTGGTTCTCATACAACATGGGGCTTTCGTCTCTTGGTGGTAAGATGGCTTCAGTTCTACGTTCTCACAAATCAAAGAGCAGCAGATTTAGAGAGGCTCATTTCCAGAAAGTGCTCTAGAACTGTGGTCCCCAGCCCTGGGCCTAAAACTGGTACTGGTCCTTGACCTGTTAGGAACTGGGCCACACAGCAGGAGGTGAGTGGCAGGTGAGCAAGTGATGCTTCCTCTGTATTTACAGCCGCTCCCCATCTCCCACATCACCACATAAGCTCCGCCTCCTGTCAGATCTGCAGCGGCATTAGATTCTCATAGGAGTGAGAACCCTATCGTAAACTGCATGTGGGAGGGATCTAGGTTGAGCTCCTTATGAGAATCTAATGCAGGACCATCCGAGGTGGAGCTGAGGCGGTGATGCTAGTGCTGGGGAGTGGCTGCAAATACAGACTATCATTAGCAGAGAGGTTTGACTGCACAGAGACCACAATAAATCAATTTCTTGCAGACTCATATCAAAACCCAGTCAGCGAGTGGCAAGTGAAAATGTAATAATAGAAATAAAGTGCACACTAAAAGATCATGCACTTGAATCATCCCAAAACCATCCTCCACCCCCATTCATGGGAAAATTGTCTTCTATGAAACTGTTCCCTGGTGCCAAAAAGGTTGAAGACCGCTGCTCTGGCAGTCCTGATATGCTGGACATTCTGTCTTGGGTCCAGGTCTACCTCTTTATTACCATGGACAGGTAAAGACAGCTAGTGAATTCGCCTTTGTTCCCGAGGGAACTCAAGGCTCCCTGTCTCCCAGGTTATACTGAATGAGAGTCAAAAGGTGTGTGAGCCTCAAGGGCTGCCAACAATAGAGGGGAAGATGTGTGCGAGGCCAGTAAAATACAATGTCAGGAAGAGCCGTCATATGTCTGCATACATGGCACGGCATCCAGTACAGCGGCCCAGACAGCACGTGGGTGAAGTGCCCCGAATGCAGGAAAAGCAATAGAGGAACAGCTGAATAGCTGTCCTGGAGTTAAGGCCACAACGGGGCCTTTCTGAAGTTACGCTTTTGGGAACTTTATTTCGAAAGGACTAGTTCATTTTTTAAAAATTCTCAAGGCCTATAAAGAGATGAGAAGTGCTCACAGGAATGTTAATGGGCTGAATAATATGTTTTCAGAATAAACTCTTAGTTTTCATGGATATGAATAAGAGTAATGGCATGGATAATTAAAAGGTTTGATAATAAAAATATGTTTCTTCTCAGTTTGGATGTAGATAAAAAGATTATACTTTTTCTTCTTTTTGTCTTTTTTCTTGTATATATTTAAGGGGTACGACATGATGTTTTGATATACACATGCATGGTGAAATGGTTGCTACAATCAGACAAATTAACATGTCCATTTCCTCACATAGTTACCTCTTTCTTTTCTTTCTTTTAAATGTGTGTATATGTGTGTGATGAGAGCACCTGCAGTCTACTCTCTTAGCAAATTTCCAACATGCAATACAATTTTTTTAACTATAGTCACCACGCTGTACACTAGATCCATAGACTTACTCACCCTACATAACTGCACCTTTGTACACTTTGAGCAACATCTCCTCTTTTCCCCACCGCTCAGTCCCTGGTAACCACTCTTCTACTACTCGGTTTCTATATAATCAACATTTTTGTATTCCACATATAAGTGAGATTATGTGTATTTTTGCCTTTCTGTGTCCGGCTTATTTCATTAAGCACAGTGCCCTCCAGGTTCACCCACATTGTTGCAAATGTCAAGGTTTCCTTATTTTTAAAGACAGAACAACATTGCATTGTGTGTATGTCTGCATCATGATTATATTTTTAAGTACATCTCACTTAAAGTAATCAATTTGTCTTTCTTTAAAGTACTCAGACTGACAGCATCCCTGAATCCCTGAAGATAGGAAGTTAAGTTGTGCATAATCCATAAACAGGATAATAAACAAATAACTAACTTTTTAAATTTAAGATTTTCTTCTTCCACTTGATGGTCTCTAGAAGTCTCACTATAATTTTGTCTATAATGTCAAATTCAATTTGCGTAAAATATATGGTATGGCAGGACCTCTGCTGAGCCAACAATGACAAAACATAAAATCTGACACATAAGGACTCTCAGCCTAAAAACAAAAACAAAACCAGTAAAATACTTTTGTCTTCTTTCCCTATTCTAAGGAAAATCTTACAATGCATTTGTTTTTTGTTGTGTTATTATTGATGAACGTCTTGCACAGGTCTGCTGCTTTACAGCCTTCAGCGTTCTGCCAGCAGAGACCCGCCTGCCTGGCTAAGTGCTCTGCCCCTGGCATGAGGATGCAGCAGGTACTCCATGAGCAGAGATGAGTCAACGTCAAATGAAGACAAATACAAAGACCCAAATAAGATGCTTACTGAAGTCAGTGAGCACCTTGTGGACAATTTAAACCCTCGCGATTTGGGGGGCTTATGAAAGCCACTGTGGCCACCATGAAAGTGCCCTTCTGATCACCTCCACCTACGGTTAGCGTAGGGCCCCATCTCTGCACTCTGAAGTCCATTGCTCTTTGTGCCCCAAATCATGTTTCCCAGGTGTTACTCCCAGCCATTGGCTGACTGGCAGGAGAAATAGTAGGCAGACCCATTTCTAGAAAACATGGGATCAGTTTCACACCTGACTTTGGCTTGAGGACTCCCTGGTATCAGTGTAAATGGTTATTTAAGACAACCCAAATCCATCTTCCCCTTTTCTTCACTCAGAGTCAGCCTTGCATCATGGCTTGATGGGTCTCATAGAGCTCCTGGGGTGCCTCTGCATTTTATCTCATGTTGAATCCCATCTTGGCCTTTGCTTCTCAGAGGAACAGGACCAACACAATCATGTTACACTGACAAATTATTTTAATATTATTTGACTATGTCTGTGGAATACAGCGTTACTGTGCTAGATTCTAGTAATGCAAGGTGAGAAAGACAAATCATACTCCTAATGAAATCATACTGTATTGGTAGAAAGAGTACGATACACTAAAACTCTAATAATTTATGTTGTATAGAAAGTGCTGTGGCTGGTGGCAATGCACAATGGATCTTGTTGAAGGAGAATTCTGAATACCATTACACTGAAAAAAACATGTGGTCTCAGACCTTATCCCAGACACACTGTGTTTTACCAAGACTTCCAGGTTGTTTGTATATATATTAATGTTTAGAAATTACTGTAAAATATGGTAGAAATTGATAAAGATCTTACTTAGGTGGAATCATTCATGACTGTCCACCTGCATGTGACTCTCATAATCAGGTATATTTGCTCTTCGACTAGGATCCATGTGTTGCATGGCTATCTCTAGATGGATAAGTGTTTTTTTTTCAGTAACAATTTTACTGAGAAATAATTGACATACAGTAAAATCTGCCCATTAAAGTGTACAATTCTATGTTTTTCAGCTTGCTCACAATCACACAATCCTCACTGTTATCTAACATGAGAACATATTCATCATGCAGATCACATTTTTAGTATCAAGGTGCTAAGGGGCTGGGAGTTTCACCAGTAACTGGCACCAAGTAACACTAGACCACTCTTGAGTGGTTTCTGTGAAGCTAAGTGAGGCAGCAACCAGAATTTCACATAACTCTGGCTTCATGGCAGGGTCCAGCTGCAATCGTGACTAAGGTTCTTTCATACAGAGCCTTCACTGAGTGTTAGGTGAACCCAGAAGAAAAGGCTAGAAGAAAATCTCAGGGAGTGAAATGGATTGAGTTTTGAAAAAGGAGATGTCACACTGATTTGATTATAAACCCCTGGAGAAACCATAATACACAAAGACCTTATACTGTGAAAGAATATGTTCCCTTAAAGGACCTTCAAGATATTTAGCACAAATGTGGTAGAAAGTGTAGGGGTGATAGACTAAGATGAAGAATTAGACTGTGAACAAACTTTGAAAAGCCCGTATTCCATGTAAGAGTTCGGGCTTTTATCTGAAGGTGGTGAAGGGACATCACATAAGATTAAGCCAAGAGACATGAGCTAGAAAGATGAATACAACTTTGTGGGATTGAGATGAAAGATATGACAGAAACAGGACCCTGAAATAAAACCTGAGTTTCCAGCTCAGTGAACTTGAGAGCATGATGAGTACATTACTTGAGATAGAACAAAGGAAAAGGAGAAGCCTCTTGTGTATGTGGTTGATTTTTATTTCTTTATATATTTTAGGAGAAAGTTGGAGTCTAAGGCAATATATGGCTTGAAGATACTGATGTCTGAATCTTGTCTAGATGTTTGCTGAAATCATGGGTGAGTTTGAGACAGCCCAGGGAGGGTGCAGGGAGGTAGACAAACAGCACTGAGAAACATCAACATTTCAAGAGAGAACAGAGATAGAAGATGTATAAAGGAAATGAAAAATGAAAAATTATTGTACTAGGAGAAAGAAGATGGAACTGAACTGTGAAATCAGCTAGAAAAAAGTTAAGAGGAGGGGCATTTAGTTGTCAAATTCTGCATAGAAATTTAGTAGGGTAAGAACTGAACCCTTTTTAGTGGATGTGATCTTCAGGAAGTCACTGTGGATAACACTGAGATCATTTGGCATATTAAAGAAGAGATAAAGTCTGCTTTTTTGCCTACAGCAGCACAACGAATTTTATACACCGCTAACAGCTCTATTGGCAAACCCAGAAGACAATAGGTTATAGGTATGAAAGTTACTATCGTTATATACAATTGTAATACACGCTTAATACCCAGAAGAGAATGTAGAGCAATATTGTACCAGGATAAGTTTTTTTGTTTGTTTGTTTTGTTTTGATCATTTCTGTTGGGTGCCTTTAAATACAGATAAATAAAAAGAGGAACAAAAACCTTTGAATGAAGATTAAGATTTTGTTTCGTTTTCAGGATCTCTACTTTGTGTCTTTACCGCCATTGCTTTCCAGATTCTCCAAAATGAGCATGAGCCTATCTCTGACATTTGTGGTGACAATCAAAAGAACTAACATACATAAATTATTTTGAAATGTGGAAATTAATATAGCACTGTGAATTATTATCTAATCAGTATTACCTAAATCTAAGATATAATTCCATGAATGACAAACATTTTTTAAAGACAGAAGGGCCCCAGTCAAGTAAGTGCTAAACATAGAAATTTCACTGTAATTTATTTTGCCATTTTTAATCTTCCCATTGAACTGCAATTTAGTTATGTTGCCTCTTCCAGGTCAGATTGGTAGAAATTGGCAGAGCCCAAGACCAGGATGCAAATTTCCACCCATGTCAATATCTGTTTCATTCAACCACACTTCTTGACAATGTTGAATTATTTGGGGGTTGGATGAAAGGAGATCGAAAAATAAGATCATAATGTAATTGTGGAGGATTTCAGCAGAGTATTAAAATTTCAATAATTCAAGTTTGTTCCATTGAATTTTTTTCCTAAAGTGTAGCTCTAGAAATCTTGGAGCTTCTGCAAAGCATGAAGAAAGTTGTAAGACAGAAGAAGTGAGTGTAATTGTGAAGGAGGTTCAGAGGGATTTGTCAATGTAGACACTGAGATTCAAATGAGTCTGCCCTTGAAGTAAATAACAGCTTTCCTTGAGTTTACAACGAAATTGTTGTAATCTTACTGAAAACTGAATTGTAAAGCAATGTGTTTTCAAGTGAATTGACTGTATGTGTTTGTCTATTGTTAATATTTCCCACTGTCAATGGAAATCATAAAATGTGCATAAAAAGGTGGTAAGACATGATAAAATATTTATAAACTAGAAGATATATATTGTAAAATAGAGAATTTACTGTTTTTGTTTGTACCAGAAAGAATAGCCACCTATAAGTTTGGTGGTGTTTTTAGATTTGCTAGGATTCTCCACAAAAGTTATGAATGAGCTGTGTTGACTATTGTGCCAGGGCCTGTTGTCATATTAAAAGGACATAAATCAATGAACAAATTCCCCAAGCATTTAGGTATAAGGACTAAAGAAATAGTGTTGATTAAAGCAGTAGCATAGAAATTACTGCAGGATAAAATGAGACACTAAATTCTTAACTTGTTTGAATAACTTGTTTGAATTGCTAATGTAATATTCAACTAAAAACTACCTGCTGGGAGGAGGAGGAGGGAGGAAGGAATAAAAAAATAAATAAATAAATAAGTAAATAAAATATAATAAACTACCTGCAGATATAATTGTGAATTTAGTATAATTCATGTTAAAAAATTTCTGCTAGGACCTAATATTAATAGTTTTAGACAAATCTGGCATTATAAAAAGTTAAAGATAAAATATTTCTTTCTTTCAGTCTTTAGAGTAGTGTAAACAATACTCACAATCACAAAGTTCCTTCTTTATAGGATTTCTTAGTTCCAAAGATAATTTATGACTTAAGAGAAATATGCTTTCTTTTCTCAGCCAATGTTGAAGCCAAGAAGAGTTAAAAGTACAGTATATATTGCATATACTTTGAAGATCATAAAGAAAATATAGTTAATTCTGATTGAGAGTGAAAAAACGAGAGAATTTCCACCCATCATGAATTTTGGCAGTTAACAGATACAAAAGAAACTTTTATGTAAGACAGATGTTTGCTAAGTGTGCGGTATTTTGTTCTAACTTCTTTATACCACAGCTTTTGTTTCAGTGATTATACTTGGCTTACGTAAACTTGTTTATGAATGTTTGTACATAAATATTTCTAACATTGTCAATATTTGGTTTTGGTGTGTGAGAATCTATTGGAATTCTTTCTGCTTCCTACTTTTCCCAAATCCTATACTTGTCATTATTATTATTTTTCTTATGGGAGTAGGAATTTCAGATTAATTACAGCATAGATTTAACCCCAGACAAAACAGGAAAGGAGATAGGTTTATGTTCATTGTCTCCTGATATTGTTTTTAATTATTTTCATGATTTCAACATCTTTCCAATGATCTCAGAGTCTTACTACTGATTTTATTTTGCTGATGAAGAAGAGACCATGTGCCAAACTAATTTACTCCAATTTAATGAACAAAATATTCTTCCAGTTAGTATTGCATTTCAAAAGAGAGTAATATGCAGTTGGCACTTCATATCAGTGGGTTCTGCATCTATGGATTCAATAAAAAATATTGAAAAAAATAAATTGCATCTGTACTGAATAAATACCAGCTTTTTTTTCCTTGTCATTATTCCCTATATAATACAACCTAACAAATATTCACACAGCATTTACATTGTATTAGGTATGATAAGTCATCTAGAGATGAATTAAAACATCCTGGAGGATATGTGTAGATGATATGCAAATACTAAGACATTTTATGTCAGGGACTAGAGCATCCATGGATTTTGGTATCTGTGGGAGATCTCCAATAACCCACAGATAATGGGGGATGACTGTAATGCTTTTTAACACTGTGGAGAAAGTGTGGATTTTGAATTTAGACTAGCCCATTTCAGAAGGAGATCCACATAATATGTGATCATGAACAAATTATTTCTTCGAACATCAGTTCTTACTATAAATCATATAATTTCGGGGAGGATTTAACATGGATATATGCATTCATCTATTCCTCAGACAATGTTCTAGATTTTGGAGATTCTGTAGAACATAAGTGAATTTTCAAATGGAGTTCATAATCTAACAAAGCAGATAAGTCTTACTACAGCTTTACATAAAATAGTTACAAATTACACTAGTGTTCTTTTGTAGGAAGTGTACAATACTCCATGTAGATATAGAACAAGGGATCACAGTTCATCTAGAAGGTATAAAAGGAGTTTTAAAATTGTTGACATTTTACAATGAATTTTAAAAATATTTAAAAGTGTGTCACCAAAAAATGGGTGAGTCAAACAAAAGGGATATGTCTCTAATGGAAGAATTTCAGACTCTTTTTTACCTGAATGGGAAAGATATTTAAGAACATGGAGATCTCCATTCTCCTTCCATTGCTAATTATGTTCTTTACAATATAAGTAAATTTTCCTTTGCTGGTCTTTGAGAATTTAGGTAGTTTTCTTATTTTCTATACAGAACCTAGTAATTTTTGCATTTTAAATAGTATGTGTTAGTAAAACACATACACAGCCATACACACACACTCTCTCTCATACACACAATAATACAGGGACCAAAGTTATTGGTTAATTGAGAATATTGAATAAAAGGGTAATCTTTAAAAATGACATATTCCCATATCATGGCTATTGTGAATAGTGTTGCAGTAAACATGGGGTGCAGTTATCTCCTCAATATACTTGGATATACCTTCTTGGATAAATACTCAGTGGTGGGATGGCTGGATCATATGGCTGTTCTACTTATAGCTTTTTGAAGAAACTCCATGCTGTTCTCAATAGTAGTTGTATGAGTTTACATTCCCACCAACAGTGTATAAGTTCTCTTTTCTTTGCATCCTCACCAACCTTTGTTATTTTTTGTCTCTTTCTTATTAGCCATCCTAACTGGGGTGAGATGATATCTCATTATGGTTTTTATTTGCATTTCCTTGGTGTTTAGTGATGTTGAATTTTTTTGTATATTTGTTGGCTATTTATAAATCTTCTTTTGAGAAATATTTATTCAGATCATTTGTCCATTTGATAATCAAATTATTTGATTTTTTGTTGCTGAGTTGTTTGAGTTCCTTGTGTATTTTGGATATTAATTCCTTGTTGGATGAAAGGTTTACAAATATTTTCTTCCAGTCTGTAGATTGTCTTTGCACTCTGTTAATTATTTCCTTTGCTGTGCAGAAGCTTTTTAGTTTCACATAATCCCATTGATAAATGTTAGTTTTCTTGCGTTTGCCATGAGCATTTCCCAAGTCAAATGTTAAATGATGAATCAGTGTCTGCTTTGTTGATCACATTCTACCTGCCTACAGTTGTAGGTTAAGTATTTGCAACAGGTAAGATTCCAGATTATAAGGAGGTAATCTCTAACATGGCTCATACAAATTTGACCGCACATAGATGTCTGTCAAATGCATGGGCCACATCATTTACTAACTAAACAGAACCCTGATCAAGAAATATTGAAGTGAAATAGAGCAATTATTTTTATTTTGAAAACAACAAGCAAATGAACAGAGCACTGTTATTTATTTAACTTGACATGTTGAGTAAATTAGATTGTCTTCAGAAGAATGAAGAGATGTTACAAAATACAAGACAGGTTATATTGTGGTATTTTAGAGGGCAAGTCAAAGGCTGATGCAGTAAGAATAATTTATATTTGTCATTCTTGGCAATAATTTCATATGGGCCTGGGATTAAATTTGATGATGTGCAAAGAACAATATTGAGGATGAAGAAGACAGAAAAAGGCTTTCCAGTGCTGTACACATGATTCTCTAAAAGAAGCAAGATTTATTTTGTAACAAAAGTCCATGAAGAGAAAAAAATTCACAAAACTCCAGCTGAGATTTACACTTAAAGAAAACAACAAAACTTTGATAGTTTATTTCTTTTGTTTTTTTCTTGAAGATAAAATACTTTACATGTTTTTGTTTCATTTATAGAATCTTTGTTTAAAACCTATGTGTCAGGTCCTTTATTAAGTTATTTATGACAGGATTCTGGTCATACAGTGGTCTGAACAATTTTTTAAAAAAATTTGTCATATCTAATACATTGCTTAGGGAAACTTACGCTAAAAGAACTGTGGTGTACTTTTGGAGTCTGAAGAACAGATCAGAGACCTAGGATTTTTGCAGGAAAGAGATGATGTTTTTTGCAGCAATCTTAGCATTACTTCTGTGTGTGCAGTATAGGAGGACGGGCGCAGGGGAAGGGGAGCGTACATGACTTAAGGACATCCCATTATTGAAGGGAAGGGGACCCTCCTTGGATTTCTGGGTGCAGCTCTGTAGGACACCAGCTATTTCTGTTGACATCAGAGGTACTCTCACTCCTGGGCATAGAGTATCCGACATTGTCTCCTAAACACTCAGGGGAACCAAGCCATGGCACACCACAGAAACTCAGGAGGAAGATCTCACCCTTGAGCTTCAAGTGCCTTTCTTTCCAAAAGACCCAACAGTCTTACCTTCATGTCCACTGACATAAATAGGCAAAGATTTAAATATACAAAACATACCATTAATATCTAATTAATGAGAATTTCTAAGAAGATGCAATTCATATTCATTTGTAAGTTTCTGCAATCATGGATTCTCATGTCCTGTAGAAAATCACATTACCAAAAACACGACACAAAGAGCCAGAATCAAGAGCCTCAGTGGGGAGTGTAAAACACAGAGCAACCACAGTAAGGAGTGTTGGCAAAACCACATGCACTAGTTTTCCATTTAGGGCAGGAGTTCTTAAATTAGGTTCTGCAATGTTTAAGAACATGTGTATGTGTATAAGTTACTATTGTACTCAAACTTAATGAATAGAAAATTCTACCACAGTTGCTTAAAAAACTGAGCGATTGAGTCATCTCATTCAATGGAAGTCCAGGGGCAGGCATCATTAACATCAGTGACTGACCCTCGTCTTCCTGAGCTGCCATCTTGTGGCAGCAGAGGTCTGGTGTGCCACACTAATGACTTCACCTGCAGCACAAGTAGACAGTCTGTGTGAGTTCAGACAACTGTCTTTTAACCTTCAGTCTCCCCAACACTGAGCCCTGTCAGCCCTCTTGCAGCCGTACAGAGTCTAGGAGAGTGGAAGAACACTAACCACTAGGCTATGCGGGGGGGTTGCCCTTTAAAATATTTATTAAATATTTTAGTAAATGCTTTAGCATTTGCTGGCCACACAGTCTAGTCTTTGCTGTGACTGCTTATCAATTGCCCTGAAGTGCAAAAACAGCCATGGAAAATACAGACGTAAATGGATATAGCTGTGTTATTATAAAATTTTATTTACAAAATCTGGCCCCAGGCTAAATTTGGCCAACTGGTAATGTTGCCATACTCAGCATATAAAAATGCAAAATCTTAATTAAATTGAAATTGCAGATAAACAACAATTAGCTTTTTAAGTATAAGAATATTCTAAACAATTATTTGTTGTCTATATGAAATTAAAACTTAACTAGGCATCTTGTGGTTTAGCTGCCTACCCTACCAGCAGGTTGTGTTTTGACGACCTCTGCTTTAGGCAGATTCTCTGGGGGAGGAATTCAGTATGATTCTCCAGACTCTGGAATAATCACAACTGTATTAGTCACAACATCAGTGACAATATATATATGTGAGTACTGGTGGATTTTAGTTATGTTTTTAGTTTTCTTTCATTTCTTGTGTCACTCTCCCAGCTCCCTTACATTTGCTTCCAGGGATGACCTACCAAGTAGGTTACTGGCCCTTCCTGCCAGGGACTGAACTGTCTCCCCCTAGACTCATAGGTTGAGGCTAACCCCCAATGTAACTGGATTTGGAGGAGGGGCCTCTGTGGTGAGTGTGGGTCATAATCCAATACAAATATTTTCCTTATAAGAAGAGACATCAGGGAGCAGACTCTCTGTCTCTCTTTGTCTCTCTTTTGCTCGCTCTCCTTGCACCCACAGAAGAAAACCCTGTGTGGTCACAGTGAGAAGCAATAGTCTGAAAGCCAAGAAGAGAGCCCTCACCAGAAATCAATCCTGCTGATACCTTGATCTTGAACTTCCAGCCTTCAGAACTGTGAGAAAATAAATTTCTGTTGTCTAAACCACCCAGTCTACAGTATTTTGTTATGGTAGCTGGAGCAGACCAATACAGCACTCTCCTCCATTAACACTTTTAATAAGGAGAGAAACTGATGATTGCATGTGAAACTGCATTAGTGTTTGCCAAAGCCCAGTGAAAGACATATGCCCCAACTCCAAGAATAATCACAGGAAATGGAAATTATGAGTGACAAATAAGACGTGGAGGATAGCTCTATGATCAAATCAAAGGAAGTGAAACACAAAGTAAGGAAAAGAAAGAATCAGAAAAAAATGAGGCTGTAAGAATGAATTATTTAAAATGAAAAAAATTCACATAAGAAGATATAACAAAAACAATCCTTTAGGCCAAAAAATATAGTCACAATAGAAGTTACTTTATGGCATAAATTTGAAAAGGAAAATGGATTATTTTAAGAAAATTGTATTTTATAAAATTCTATTGCAGAAGAGGTAATAAACTTGAATAATGCAATAACACCTGAACCAAGCAACAGAGCAAAACTCTGTCTCAAAATATTAAAAAAAAAACTAAAAATTACATTAAGAATATGGATGTCATCATCCTAAATATAATACTAGTAAATTAAATCTAAAGTTATACCAAAAGCATAATATAGCAAACCAGGTAGGTTTGATTTCAGGCATACATGAATAACTTAACTCTAAACATATTAAAATAGAGAAAAAAGAATAAAGTTAATATAATCCCAAACCAGAAAGTTAACATGAGATCATAAAAATGAAGTAGTAGACTTAATGGACCTAAGAATACAAAGAGTATAAGAATAAAAATCTTAATTAAAAAACTAGTTAATAAAATGAAAAGATTTATCAAAAGAATTATGTAGCATGACCAAGTATTTAATGCTAAGTATGCATGGATGGTTCAACTTTACATAAATTATCATAGAACAAAACCCTAACTTGAGAAATGACATTTGATAACATTAAGTGACCATTTCTTTTAAAGACCAATAAATTAAGAATAGGTTGAGAGTACTAACACATAATAACTAAGTCACCCAAGAGTAATACAGACAAAACTGTATTGCATGCGTCACCTTTATTTATTATTATTTATGTTATTTCACACCTAAAAAATCAAAGACAACTAAAAAGCAAATGGAGTTATTTTAGACAATTTGATAAGATAGCTATCTACAAACAAATACGTAAAATGTTTAGATTTTCTTTATATTAACAATAAGCAGTAAAAGAATGCATCTCATTCCTAGTAGTGAACATGCTAAAGGTTCTTTTAATAAAAGGCAATCCTGCCATTTGTAACATGGATGAACCTGGAGGACATTGTGCTAAGCGAAATTATCTGGACACAGAAGGACCAACACTGGATGAGCTTGCTTATATACGAAATCTAAAAGAGCAAAACCTGTAGAAGCAGAGAGTAGAATGGCAGTTGCCAGGGCACTGGGAAGGGTCAAACCATACAAAGTTTCAGCTGCAAGATGAACAAGTCTTGGGGACCCAATGTACAGCAAGGGTGGTGATGACTGTGCTAATTAATTTGATTGTGATTATCATTACACAGTGTATACAGGTATCTAGGTATCATGTTGGACACCTTGAATGTATACAGTACTTATTTGCCAATTAAATATTTTAAAATTTAAAAAAGTTTTTCATGGAAAAATAAATTTAAAAAAATGAATTTAATTGGAAATGTATGGGGCAGATAATAAAAGTCCACGTTTGAGATTATGAATTTAAAAATCAGCTTACTTTCTGACATTCTCTCACGACCCTCAGATGGTCAGGTGTGAGGCTGGAGGAAATGTCGATTGGGTCCCGCTGAGGACGTGGTTTTACAGTGTGAGCAAGAGGGTGAGGATGTGCAGGCTGTGCAGGGAGGTTATGATGACCCACGGCTCAGAAGACACTCGGTGACAAAAAAGGGCTAAGAGATAAAAAGAAACGTGTGTACCCATGCTTGTGTGTGTCTAGAGAACTTCCATAGCTTTATATTTTACATTTAAGTCCATGACCCAATTAGAGATCATTTTTTACAAGGTATGAGATTTAGTTTAAGGTTTATTTTATTTGGCCTCTGGAAATCCAATTGCTCCAGCACCATTTATTGAAAAGCCTCTCCCTCCTCCACTGGAGAGAATTCTGGTTTAAAGTAAATTAAATTTCAATCACACTAGCCCAGTCCTGAGGTCATGTAAGATATGCCACGCGCCCAAAACAATAATCGGGTGCGTTATGCTCACGGTAAGAATGCCACGAGGGTAAATCGAGTATTTATTGTGGCTCAGGGCACTGTGTTAAGCTTTCACATGTCTTTTTATTTAATCATTTATGAAATATGTGCCATTTTTATGTCTAAGTCACATCGAAAGAAAATGCAATATGGGCAGAAATTACTGACTTCCAATAGTTAAATTACGATTATACGGTCAAATTTAAGATGTCAGATTCCAGGCCCCATGCTCTGAACCATTATAACTAACACCATCTAGCATTTTACACTTTCCAAATGCCTTTGTCTATTTAATGTAATACAACAACTCTGGGAAGTAGGATTTCACTCCAAAGTCAGTTTTAGCATAACACTGGTCTTTCTTCCTGACTTCTCATGGCATTGGCTTTCCCCCAACTCCACTCTTACGTCTTTTATTTCTGTGATTCTTACTTGCCCTTTGGTTTACTTTGCTTGTAATTTTTAAGAATCATTGACTTTGTGTTGGAAAGGACTTTAAAACCAGACTGCTGTAGACTCACTTTCCATGAGCATTTAGTGTGAGGCTTGAAGTCGCTGGTGCTCCTGTTTCCATGTTGATGCGGAAACCTCAGTCCAATGACTTCCTAAGCTCTACTCTGTCCACTCTGAACATTTACATGTGACTCTGCCTGGTCATGCCATTAGCAGAATAACCCTCAGAACTGTGAAAGATAGAATCATAAACTATTCCAGCATTTTTAGTTAAGTAGAAAACTTTATATTTCACTTACAGAAGACCAGAGCTTCTGAGAACTTAGATTTTTTTTTTTTTTTTTATGGTAAGACTCATTTTCTCAGTGGAGAATGAGGCATGAAACACATGAAGAATATTATATTTGATAATTTTATCATCAAGGTTCGTATTGTAAAACAATTTTAATAATTCTGGGGCCAACATATTCCATTCTTTCTGCTTGAAAAAGTTCTAATCACTCAGCTGAATGAGAACCGTTTTCTGTCAGTTTCACGTGTGCATAAAATAGACATTATTTTCAGAGTCCGTGCATACAATTCTGACTTGTTATAGTGTAAACAAGCAATTAACCCTAAAAACAGATATAATTTATTAACATATTGCCACAGTAGAAAAACAATTTTTTTCCCCCGAGGGGCCACAGTGTTTTATTATAAAAATAGAATAAAAACTTTGAAAACAAAATGATTTGTTATAATTTAATGCAAATTTTATTTTTTATTGTTTTCTGTGCACGAGTTATATGCAATTAAATTGTCAATATTAACTGTAACCACAAGAACATCAGCAACTAAGATTTTCATGAACCAACTGCAGGGTTTTGACAGGGGACCACCCATCCCGTAACCTATATGCTACAGCATGGATGAGTGAGTTGCCTGTGCACCACGCAGCTCCCAAGGTGAAGAGCGGTGTGAAATACATATGCTTTGCAAGGCCCCAGGCTCAAAGCTAGCATGAGTTAAATATAACTTACGTGGTACTTAATGTCTTAATATAACTTTAGAGTCCAGCGTGCCAAAACACAAAGAGGCAAGCTTGTTTACCCTGTATGATCAAAATGTGTGTGATTCAACTCACACACAAGAAAATGCCAGTATTTGAAAGCAAACTGGGAAACGGTCACGGAGGAGGAGGGTAGGGCATGTTGCCTGCCCTCAGGCTTCTCTGCAAAATCATCGTCAATGAATTTGTCTGAATCCTAAAATTTGTTTATCTTGAAATAATTTCTCCAAACACTTCAATTAGCATCACAGAAATTGGCTGTCACTGAATATCCAGTGAGTACTGATGTCCCTCTCCCAGTCACCAAGTTTAGCAATTCTCTCTGCTGCCGCTAGACTACAGAGTGAGCATTTATCTGCCACTCTCTGCGGAGAAAAGTCTCGAGAACTAGAAGGAAGGAAACACTTCCCCTACTTGTTTTTATTTCCTTCTTTAATATCAGGTCTGAAGTGAGGTTATGTTTTGGTTTCAAGTCACAATCTAGTAAGCGTTGACTGCATTTGGGATTAGCAAAGCCGAGCTGTGCTGAGTATCCCATGACTTTGCAAGAGTGAGGTGAAGTTCAGCACTGGAGAAGGGAGAGACCCTCACCTCCACAGAGGATTTTGCACACCTCTTTTTAGGTTGCATTTCATAGAAAGCACCTACTTGTATCTCTATTCTCCAAATTTATGATTTAAGAGCAATCCATTTGATAATAAAGGGTATTGGTACTGCACCTTGGTTGTATAACTGCAACTTGAAAAAATATATATATATATATTTTTGATGGGGGTACAAATGCTTTGGTTACATATATTGCCTTTGCACCACCCAAGTCAGAACTACGAGTATGCCCAATCCCCAGGCATCGCGCATCAGGTGCAAATTCACCCGGCCCCTCTTCCCCCCACCTGCCCAACACTCGATGAATGTTACTTCCATGTGTGCACATACATGTTGATCAATTAGTACCAATTTGATGGTGAGTACATGTGGCACTTGTTTTTCCACTCTTGTGATGCTTCACTTCAAATAATGATCTCCAGCTCCATCCAGGAAAGTACACGGAATATTAGTTCATCATTCTTTTTATGGCTGAGTAGTATTCCGTGGTATACATATACCACATTTTATCAATCCACTCATGTATTGATGGACACTTGGGTTGTTTCCTCATCTTTGCAATTGTGAATTGTGCTGCTATAAACATCCAAGTGCAGATGTCTTTTTTATAAAATGTCCTTTTTTCCCTTGGGTAAATATCCAGTAATGTGATTGCTGGATCAAATGGTTCTACTTGTAGCTCTTTGAGGTATCTCCATATTAATTTCCATAGAGGTTGTACTTGTTACAGACCCACCAGCAGTGTATGAGTGTTCCCATCTCTCCACAACCACGACAACATTTATTATTTTGGGACATTTTGATAAAAGCCATTTGTACTGTTAGCTGAGAATTTCCTAGCCGTTCGGGCATTTGAGGTGTTTAATGTGATGAGTCGATTATCAACATGCTCTGACCCAAAGTGTAGAAACTGTGATTCTGTGACTAGAGAAGGTAATACAATTCCAAGAAGCAAGTTTATTTTACTTTCTCAGTTTTTTGTTACTTTCTCCATAATTCCCAATATTTTATTTCAAATGCCTATGTAGGAAATAGTATCATGAATTGAGATTTATGAATTGTCAAGCCCTGTCTTTAGAGCTTTACGTGCTTTGCATATGCAGATTCTGCAACTCTCACAATGCCCCTGGGAGGCAGACGCTACCCTGATCTCTGCATATAAGGAAATAGCAGCAAGACGGACTTAGTTACTCACTCAGGCCCCACAGCTAACAAATCGCCAGCTGATTATGTGAGGAGCTAACTGAAGGGCTTGTTCATCCTCCTGTTCCACGTGGCTCTGAAGAATCCTGAGAGCTTTCAAAGAAAAATTGAGAGCCTATGGTCTGAAAATATGTCATTGTTTTCTCTGTTTTTTCCTTTCTAGCTTATAAAATTGAAATTCATTCTTAAATTCCACAATTGTTTTTCAAATGGCAAAGCCATCAGTTTTTTGTTATTGTTCTACAGAGCCATATATAGATTAATATTAAAACCATCTTCATTTAGGATACAAAAATTAATCTATTTAAATTAAAAAAACGGGAGGCAGAGTAATGCGATCTGGAACCTATGTGTATTAGACTTACACAGAGACACCTGCGTTCTGCTTAAGTGTCAGAATCCTACCTCCACTTTGCTCAGGAACATCTGGGGCATGTTCCAGCTCACAAACACTAGTGAAAGCTTAGACCCCCAAACTCCTGCGAGTGGTGGCACTCAGCTGGGCCTCAGAAGCAACTGGAAGCCAAAAAGATTACTTCTAGAAAACAATTTGCCTTTTATTAATTCTGATTTTCTTCCTCAGTTTGCTTTTTTCTCTCTCTGGCTGGCTTTCTCCACATGGTAGAAAAATATAGCCAGTGAAAGTGTCCAATTTTATATTTACCACTGCCACCACTGAAAGAGGACTGATTCTTCTTTTCAGCTGCAATTTGAACAATTTCAGGAAAGCACTCAGGTTGACATTGCTGGGGAATGGCTTCCTTGGATTAATTGAGCACTGTCAGAGGCACTGCTCTGCTCAGAGGAATTGGGGGGCCAAGAGGGGCTGAGGGCTCCCGGGATCCGTGCAGGCAAGGGGAGTGGTGTGGGTCTGAACCCCGCAGATCCACGAAAAGTCACATCGCAACCCAGCAGGGCACAGCACAGTGTGGTGGCCAGAACATGGGATTTAAGCTCTACAGAAAAAGTGATTCAAATTTTAGTTTAACTAATTATAAGCAATTAATTAAATTAGCACATATATTGTGATAATTTAATGAGCTAATAAGTAAACAAGTAATAATAGCTGTCAGTGAGCTGTCATTTCTGACCAAAGCCCTGATCAGTATACTGATTCAACCCACATAACAGGTTTATGATGTAAGGACATTTACTATCCCCCTTTCAGATGAGAAACTGAGGAACAGGGATACCAAATAAGCTCGTCAAAAGCTCATAGCTAGAAAATTTCGGAGGCATGGTTAATAAACTGTAATAATACAAGCATGCTTGCTCTTACAGGACGGCGCAGTTCTCAGACAGGATATGTGTCACACCTGCGCATCAGACGCAGAACCGCAGGATTACAAAAACCCCCCACATTCTGCATTGGCAATTACTCATCATCAGTCTTGCTCAGGATAATTCAGGACCTTGCCCTGGGAGACAGGAGCTGAGAGCATGGAGCCAGCCGGTCTTCCTAGGTTAAAACTGTAGCTTTGCCAGTCACCAAATCTGGAAACTTAGACATGCCGCTCAACATCGCTGTGCCTTTTTTTCCCTGTCAAAAGGTAATAGTAATAGTACCTGCCTTTGAGTTATTGTGAGAAAAATGAATGAATCAATACTTGTAATATCGGAATAATGCCTGACCCTTGTAAACACTTAAGAAATAGCTACTATTATCGCTACTAACTACTATCACTACTGCAACCACGGCTACCACCACGGACACCATCAGTATTGCTGTGATCAATATTATTACCATTACTAGTGCCACTAATGCTACTGCTATTACTACCATCACCGCCACGACCACCACTATGATAGCTGCCACTGTCCTTACTCCTGCTAGTGCTGCTGCCACCACCACTATTGTCATTACTACTGTCACTCCAGCTACCGTCGCCTGTGTTACTGCCCTTATTAATGCCAACACCACCACTGCTAGTAGTATAATGAGTTTCCTTCTGAGCCCACTGTTTTTTTTATTAATCACATTTTAATTTCCGTATTCTATTTTTATTTTCGTGTCTCATTTCATTTAGTCAAGACATGTGTATCCAGTTCTTAGCCTGTACTACACAGGCGGAGACATGGTGTCGTACATGCTGAAGGAGCAAAGCACGGAGCCGAGGAGCAAGTGCCGCTGGGCGGGACAACTGATCCTGGCCCCGCCTGCACCTCAGAACTCCACGCGAACCTGTCTTAGGAGAGTTTGGCTTACAGGAAACACCGAGATGCTCTTTTTCGCCCTGTTGTGTCATTCTTTTTGCTCATACTTCATGAACGTATCAAATTGAACTAGATATTGAACAGAAAATATTTATTTGCTAGATTTATTTTTATCTAAGAATATTAGAATGACTTCTGCTATTATTGCCAATAAATACACACTTGCCATATACACCATTATTTTCTGTACATAAATGCCTCTGACTATAACAACATCTTCAGATAGAATTAAAATTTATTATCCTGGATGCTTGCAGGCTAATTTTGGCTTCTGACTCAACTCTGCCCTTTATTATTTTTGTATAGTTAGGCAAATTACCACCTCTGAGTCTTTGTTTCAATACTTGTAAAATAAAACACTTTACATGGTCTCTAAGGCTCCTTGAAGTTCTGACATTCCTAATTCTACATATGATGCACAGAAACTTAGTACATTATAGAGTGTTTAACCTCACGTATTTATCAGCACATACAAAATTTGAGATACAAAAATAAAAATAATGTTAAAGGCACTTGCCAGAAACAATGTTGATGTGCTTTGGAAGGGAGAGAGGCTGTTAGACACCAGAAGCAATGTGATCCAATCTAGCAGGTAACAGTACAAACTAATTTTGATTGTATGGTGCAAAGTATTTTAGAATAATTTAAAAACTGTCAGACTAGCAAGACAGACATAGAATTTGTCCCGGCTTTAAGCCAGGACAGTATGAGCGCACCAAAAAATAGAATGAATTTTGAATTGTGAAAATAATGCAGTGTTTGAGCTTGAAACTTGAGAAAAGAGAACTAATACAATGAGGCAAGAATGTTTATTTTAAATCCAAATCCTAAATTTAAGATTTCTGGATGGGAAAGCTGATAGGAACTGTGATTTGGCGGTAAGAATCTTGGGGTGGGGACAAACCCTGGGTAAAGCCGTTCGCTTGGCGGACAAGTCTGTGCCGGCCTCTCCCCTCCACGCTCGACACGTCCAACTTTCAGTGCCTGCTGCCTTCGCTCCGGGTCACGTCTCCTCTGCCACCCAGGCCGTGTCCGTGCCTATGTAGAAAAGTGTTTCTCAACTTCTTTAATCCACGCTTCCGTTGGATAAGTGTAAAAATACTCAAGACATTCTGGGTAATGCGTGCCCTGCTGCCCCTTGACTTCCACTCGCAAAACAAATAGCAAGATGCGTAAACACCGCCCGGCGTGCTGCCAGCGGAAGGCCCCAGTAGGCCCACGTGCCTGGAGAGCACACGGGGATGCGAGTGGCGGAGGAGGCGAGGCAGGGAGCTCCCTCTCAGGAGCGAAAGCCGGCCGCGAGGCCAGGGTGCACGGGAGCGGGGCGGAGAGAGGCAGGCTGCGCGTGCGCGGGAGGCAGGTCCGACGACCGCGCGGCGCTCAGCGGTTTGCGCTTCATCTTCAGGGCAATCTGGAGCAGAAGAATGACACTTGGCCTTATATTCAGAAAGAGCATTCTGGCTGCGATGTCAATAACTAATTGGAGGGGTGAGGCTGAAGGTCAGGACCGTGGAGAGATGGTTGGCAGGGGATGGGCACTGTGACCTCAACAGAGACAGGAGCTTGTTAATGGGGACAAGAAAATGCATTTGAAACAACCGGTGACTAGCCAAAGGGGAATAGGCCTAACACAGAGGAGAAATTCCAAATATGTATCTGGTGAGATTCCATGTCAGCAGTTCTCCTAGAAAACCGAATTGTATGTGCTCCCACAGAAGAATTCACCAAGGAGGAGAGAAGACTCTAATTGCTTTGCTTATAAAATAGGGATGGCAGTGAACTTAACATTTACTAAGGGCGTGCTGTGTGCTAACCACAAACACTCCATGGATTCCAGGGGCTCACGACTTTGAGCAAGTGTCAAAGATGCAAGAATGAAGTGCAAGCACGTGGCGGGGGAAGGTCATCAACGGTTGAAGGTGACAGTTACATCGCTGGAGTAGGAACTCTTCCACGTGGTTGTTACTCTACATGCCTCTGAGAAGCCGTGACCCACAGAAAACCTGACGTGTCCGTTTTTGTGGAAGCATTGCAGAGGTTTACATAGATAAACTCTATTTGCTGATGGTGGTGATGGTACTGCTCAGCGCTCCCACACAGTCACGCGGGTGCGTGAAACCATAGACAGGGGTTTAAATGGTCAGGCAGTTAATTTGGGAAAATGAATCTGTTTGCTGGTTTCAGTGTTCCTGAAAGGAGAAACTGGGATGCTAAACAGGTCTTATGTGAATTGCTAATGGGGAGTAGATAAACCAATTGTACAAGAGCAAGAAAATGATGCAGCTAAACTCAGCTAAAATCTCTTTATAGTTTCATTCATTGCTGCCAAGAATATACGGATAGGTATTTAAGAATGCCTTTACATTAAGAAAGCGCAAGTGTAATCTTTTCTCATACATATTATAAATAATGAAATGTCAAACTGCTAAGAGATTCTGTTATAATCCCTCATTAATTGTCATATCCACATAATTTTCAAACAAAAACTTCCTTTTAGAATAAAATTTGTCTTTTGGGCATGTCTAAAGCACTGGTTATTTTGTTTTCTTTTATTTTCTTTTTCCTACTGGGAAATAGTGGTGTCATGGAGATCCGAGGAAGGGGCACATTCAGCAAACCAGTCCTGTGTGACACACAAGTAGCTGTGTAACCTACAGGTCACAGTTAAAAATGTGCAAAGCTCAACATACCTTTGCTTTGTTAAGTGATGTGTTAAAGGCCATACAGGTAGTAAGTGGCAGAGCTTGAACTCAAACCCAGACATCTGTTGGAGACAACATGTTGAAAGGGGTAACTACATTAAAATGAGGCCATTGGGATGGCACCAATCTGATATCACTTGTGTCATAGAAAGAGGAGTTAGGGCAAAGAAAAACACACAGGGAAGACCAGGTGAAAATGGTGACTGAATAGCCGTCTACAAGCCAGGGAGAGAGGCCTCAGGAGAAACTGACCCTGTGGCCACCTTGGTCTCAGAGCTCTGCCTCCTGAGCTCTGCTGGGACAGGAAATTGAGGTGTCTAAGCCACCCACTCTGTGCTACTTCGTTATGGCAGCCCTCACAAACTAAAATGCCTTCTTGGTTTATGAATAGGATTTCTGCTAAAGGACAGATGTAAAAAATAATTGTTTAGAATTTTTTTATAGACACTAAAAATTAGTGTCTGTAATTTAAAAAATAAAAGTTATTTTTTAAAAAATTAACACTGTATGTTAATAACTCTTCAATCTAAACATAAGATGTAAAAGAGCAATATAGTCCTATACATGAATGGAATAGACATTGAAGCTTTATTTTTAATCATCTGCTTATAAATTATTGATATAGCTTCAAATTATTGGTGAATAAGGCAGAAAATTATCCCATTCACATGCCAAATTACTTCAAACTGGCTTTCCCGCCTTCTATTTGTGCTAGGCAGTGATGAAGAAAATTGTTGCCAAATTCCTAAAGAAATTGGCCCAGTCATTTAAGCTTATTGCTAAAATTTGAGTATTAGGCAGAATAAAGTATGAGAATTGGATTAAATACTCCATAGAATTTTCCAAGTATTTGCTCTGTTAAAGGGTTTGTAACTGGATTATGAATTCTCCTTGCTGGTACGCAGTTGCTTGCATTGAACATATGTTATCGTATTTCCATGGCATAGCATCTCATAAATGATACTGTAAAATAATTACTTATTACTGATATAGCCATGTCTGAAAACGCTCAGATTGCTGTTGTCACTATGCAAGAGTCCAGCTGTTTATTCTTGAAAGGCATGTTTAGTTTCTGGCTTACAGTTCTCAAAAGAGATCCTATGGAAAAGAAGCAAATTGCAGAGGGCTCGTTTGGAAGGTAGGTGGACAAGAGAGCAAGCATGCGCATTTCAATGTCAGAAAGTCAGTAATCAATTTCTCCTCTAAATGTGACATTACATCCTGGCTAACAATATAAACCCTAATTTGAGGCAATTACAGGTGAATTCTAAATAGATGCAAAACCATCACTTTTTCTTTCCATCCTGTAAACAGTCTCAAAATGATATAATAATTATTTTAAAAGTACATTAGCTAAATAGAAGAATTTGGTCCAATACTATTTTTTTATTCTTTATTGAAGTGTACTTTACATATCATGCCTTTACTCCACTTTAAGTGTACAATTAAATGGTTATTAGTAAATTTATCAAGTTTTACAGCTATTCACATAACTCAGTTTTAGAGGATTTGCTTCTCCCTATTGAGACCCCTAATTCCCATCCCCAAATATATTTCAAGCATGCCCCTCCCCTCCACAGTGGTCACCACATCTCTCAGATGTGGGTTTACCCCCCACCCCCCAAAGCCCTAGTGAACACCACAACCATTTGAGCCCCATAGTGTTAATCAGTCAGTACCAATTGGATGGCGAGTACATGTGGGGCCCATTCTTCCGGTCTTGTGTCATCTCACTTCGAATAATGGGCTCAAGCTTAATCCAGGATAATATAAGCAGTGCTAGCTCACTGTTGTTTCTTAAAATTGAGTAATATTCCATTGTAAACATATACTAAATTTTAATAATCCACTCATGAATTGACAGGCACTTG
>CAUYRT010091331.1:0-27797 GCA_963574885.1 Lepilemur ruficaudatus | reverse complement strand
CAGAGCCTCAGCTCACCTCTCTCTTAGTTCTCATCGATAATTCCAGGAATAAGAAAATCTAACTGGAAGCAAGATTCCGTCCCTGCTCGAGGAAGCAATAGTTGGGAAGGGGACTGAAACAGGATCCGCACTTTTCACCTCTCACAAAAATCGACTCAAACAAATGTTTCTTAAACTAACGGTTAGTTATCTAACTGTAGTTTAGTACCCCTAACCAAATTCTCTTCATCCCTCCTCTGTCCTTGCCTTTCCAGCCTCTGGTAACCAACGTTCTGCTCTCTACCACCATAAGATTCACATCTTTAGCTCTCACTTTTTGAGGTAGATGAAGTATTCACCTATAAACTGGTTTTAGTCAAGTGATACATTGACCTTCAGACAATTCTTTCTTTTTCTAATAATCAAATCCATGTAAAAGCTAGGGAAAGAAAAAGTTCTGAGGAGAATCACCATATCTATCACTTAAAAGGGAGATCAGAGGTGAATCTCACAGCTTCCCAGCCACGTGGACATCCCCTCCATGGCATCCCTGAGAAGGTCTGCTCTCCCAGCCTCTCTTACCAAGCTCCTTCCTTCTCAGATGTCTTGGCTGTGGCCTACAAATCCATGGGGAAAATCTTCCCGAAGGATGCAGGGAAGAAGAACCCATTAGTTTGAAATTAGTAAAGGTAAAAATTGGAAAAATTAGCCATTCTTAGCAACATTAAGGGATACACTAAGTGTAATACAGGCCAAAGATTAATAATCTATTTTTAAAATTCTTCTTTCCAATGTAAATAATTTTTCATATATCAGTTTTCAGTTTTGTTCATTAACTCATAATTTACCTTATTCCAAAATGAATTTAAAATTTCAAAGACATAGAACACAGCACGCCAACAGAATTGGGGAGGAAATCAAAATAATGAGGTATAAAAAGGAGGCAGGGAAAGCAGACAACACAAAGTCCATTCTTTTTTTTTTTTTCCATATACTTACAATGGACAGCTATCAGACTTTATTCACATGGTTGTATAGGGAAAGTTTATTTTCTTTGAAGTCATCGAATTGATTTAAATGAAAGTGTTTCCTTTAGTTTTACACTTTAATTTTATAGCAGATTTTTAGTCAAATAGGTGCATGCTTTGATCAAGTTCAGAGTTTCATAAAATCCTTTTGTTTGTACTAGTGAAATAGTCCTGAGTATTTCCTACTTATATTTGTTTATTTTCCTCAAAACTTGACTGCCTGCTGTTGGAGTTAAATGGCTTAAGAAGATTCTAAAGTAATGACAGTGTCTTTAAAATACAGTATTTCTGTGTACAAATATTTTTTGAGTGCTAAGCACTATTACAGAAATTTGGAATTTATCAGTTAAAAAAAAATAGACAAAAATCCTTGCACTCCAGAAGCTTATATCCTAATGCAGTAGTTCTTTAAATGAATTGCATGCTTGAATCACTGAGGGAACTAAAATAATTAATTCTGGTACTTGGATTTAACCCCAAGAAATTTTGATGCAATTGGTCTGGAATATGGCCTGGGTATCATTAAGCTTTTTAAAAGCTCCTTAACTCTATTAAACATGCAGCCAAAATTAAGAACCACCATACTAGTATAAAATAGGCCATATTTTCAACTTAACGCAAATGTTTTTACATCGGATTCTTTGTTATAATCAATCTTATTTTTATTTATAGTATTTTTTATTTATAGTATATAAACTCTAGAAAACAGAAACAAGTGAAGAAATATTTTAATGAGAATTATTGGAATTAAGAGGCTAGGCCTAAAACACCAAATGGGCTTGTGACAATAAGGCCAAAATATGATGGTGGAAGGAGAGATTAAGACTTGTATCAACATCTTAATCAAATGCTTGTTTTGGGAGTACAGTATCACATGGGATTTTGACACCTGAATTCTTCTCTCAGATAAACCAGATCATGGCGACAGCATTTGGGATAGAGTTTTGTTGTGAGACCAAATAATTTGGTTTGAAAACAAGTGTGTGTGAGTGTGTGTGTGTGTGTGTGTGTTTTCATCTTTTCTTCAGTGCCAAAGTCTTTCTTTAATGGGAAGTTGTAAATGAGGCAAGTGTACATGGCTATCATTGTTTATTTCTGTGGATGGGGAGTGGATGTTGTCATGAAAAGAATCTCTTAAGGCACAATTCCAACTTCAGACCATGTGCTTAGTACCCAAATCCAGGAAATTATGGGTCATATATTTTTTAAGTTGTGAATTTATGCTTATGATGGCAAATTGAAGAAATGGCTTTTTTTTTCCTTTTTTGTTCAAATATATCACTTATTTTTTTTCCCCTGGGAGAACTGACTTAGAGTAGCTGAGCTATTCAATTGTGTCACTACCCATTCTTTTGTCAGCAACTCCAAACATGTGGAACCCTTTCTAAAAACAGTGTCAATATGGGTTTGCATTCAGATATGTCTCTCCCAGGCTTATTTATCTGCTAATTTGAAATGAAGTAGCCAGAGGACTTCTCAAATTTTAATGGGCATACAAATCACCTGGTTGTCAACAAGTGTGGAGAATCTGAGATTTTGCTTTACTTGCAAACTAAATTAGCTCCCCCCAGTTTCATGTATGTTGACAGAACAAATGAGGCTTGTAGTCCAGAGAAAAAATAACTTATTACTCCTGACACAGCAGGCAGCTTGAGGTTTATGTTCCCATTGGTTTCCCTTGCTCCTCAAGTCCCACGGGGCAATGCAGAATGGCCCATGTGGATGCTGCACATGCAGCATGTTTGTGTCACCTCTAAGGAACCTCAAACGTAGAAATCCTCAATTTTTAAATAAATCTTTCCTACCTTTGCTCCAGAGGGAAACATTATTTTTATTAGCTTGGTCAGCAAACAAATTTGCCCTCTGCTCTGGAGTGAGATACCATCTCTGTCTTTGAAGACTCTTTACTGTGCAAATAGCCTTGAAAACAAAAGCTGTCAATGCCTCTTTTCAGAAGGCATGAAGTTATGAAATATCCATGGAGAATTGTTTCCCCAAACTGAGGATTTTTTTTTTAATAAAAATTCTGATTGAGTTTTTTTGGGGTGGAGCCTGAGGTTCTCCCTTGCTAACAAGTTCCCGGGTGATGCCAATGACCAAATAACAAAGAAGTAATGGGCATGTTTATTGCTCTCTCTTATCTAACATACTCTCTTGACTTTAATATTCAGCAAAAAAAAATGTATGTGCGTGTATCATGATGACACCCTGGGGGAGGTAGGGAATGATGCATCTCCTAAAATACTATCTATAGCTGTATCTATATCTGTATCCATTTCGACAATGTGTCTAATATCAAATTGTTTAATGTAGCCCACTTAGAACATTGTCTACTACCCACATACCACATATTCCTGCCATCATAAACACTCTTTGCTGCTTAAGTTTTTAAGGAGAAAATCTTACACAGTGGTTAAGAGTGTGGACTCCAGATCCAAACTGCCTAGATTCAACTTTGGATGCTGTCATTTACTAGCTTTATGAATTTTGGCTGAACCTCATCATGACTGAGTTTCCCCAGTTTCAAAACTGGGGATGACAAAAGCCAATAGGCGTCAAGTGCGTAGAAGAATACCTGGCCTCCAAAGAGAGCTCCGTCAATGTTTGTTATTATTATTGCTGGGTCCACTAACATACTTTATGATTTGAGATATTCCTTGAAATCAAATTTAGAAATGAATTGGCAGGAACATTTGCTTTTCCATAGAAAAATATGAAAATGGAAGATTATGACATTAAGAATTTACCATCAAATAAATTATAGCTCTCACCTATATCATGTCATGCTATTAAAGACTCAGTAGCTATAAACTTCTAGTCATTAAAAAAATAAAAATATGCTCTAAGTTACACAAGATGAAAATATATTTATTATATGAAATGTCACTTAATTACTAATAGCCTACTGTTGACGGGAAGCCTTACCAATAACATAAACAGTCAATTAACACATATTTTGCATGTTATATGTATTATATATTGTATTCTACAGTAAAGTAAGCTGGAGAAAAGAAAATGTTATTAAGAAAATCATAAAAAAGAAAATCATATTTACTATTTGTTAAGTCATCATAAAAAAACCCTTTATGCTCATCAGCTTCATATTGAATAGGTTGAGGAGGAGGAGGAGGAAGAGGAGAGGTTGCCTTTGCTGTCTCAGGGGTGGCAGAGGGGAAAGAAAAGCAGAGTATAAGTGGACCCACAAATTTCAAACCCTTGTTGTTCTGGGTCAATTGCCTCTATTTCTGTCTTTGTCTGCCTAGATATGGATAGATATAAATATGTAAAGCTGAATAGTAATTTTTATAGCAATGCAATCATTCTATTTGCTGTACGTTGCCTTTTCTGTTTAATAAAATATCTTGGATAATTTTTCCTATATCATTACACTTAGATGTATCTTATCCATTCCAGTTTTTTTATATTACTAACAAGCATCAGTGATTTGTACATATAATATTGAGCATGTTTTTCAATCTTTTGTGGAATGTATTCTTGCAAGTGAAATTGCTGGCTCAAAAGACAGACACATTTAATATTTTATTAGATAATACCAAAATACTTTCTGCAAAGATAGTACCAATTTATACTCCAAAAAAAAAAAAATATGAAGGTTTTCATTTCCACTCATTACATATGTATGTGTGTCTTTTTTTTTTTTTCATTTTTTTTTGCTGGCATGCTCCCTTTTCTTTAATTTCAGAATATTACGGGTACGAACATTTTGGTTACATAAATTGCTTTTGTACCATTTGAGTCAAAGTTATAAGTGTGCCCATCCCCCAGATAGTGTATGCTGTACCTGTTAGGTATGAATTTACCCATCCCCTCCGGCCCCCAACCCCAACTGCTTGGTTTCCATTGAGTTTTACTTCCATATGTGCACAAAAGTGTTTATAAATTAATTCCAATTTAATGGTGAGTACATGTGCTGTTTGTTGTTCCATTTTTGTGATATTTATCAGCACTGGCTATATTAAACTTACTAATATTTTCCAGACTGAAATAAAGGTTGATATTACAACTTCTATGTGCATTTCTTTAATTATGAATAAGCTAGAGTGTATTTTCAAAATTGTGTTGGTTATTTTGAAGTATGAGTAAGGGTGTGTGTTTGTGTGCATGAGCATGCACATGCTTAGTTTCCTGTTCATGTCCTTAATTCATTTTTAAAATTGGGTTGTTTATCTTTTTTCTTAATTTTACTTGTTTATCCATATGAATAATCATCCATTTCAACAGCCTGGGGTCATATAAAAATCCACAGGTGCTTTAGAGGATAGAATTTAGTTTTACCAGTATTGTTTTTCCAATGAGGAGATTTTGAATATTGATTAAAAAAATACTGGGGAAGGCCACTCAAGTTAATGGCCAAAGAAGATTTATCGTTCAATATTTTTTCACCTGCATCAGGTAATTAACACTCCATTCATTCAACTGAGAACATCTTTGAAAAAAATAACATGAAGTTGAAGTTCATTCTTCTTTGAAAGCTTAATAGGATACTCCTTTTCACCTTAGGAGCATTTTAGTTTTAGATATTTAAACTTTAGCCTTCCCATCCATTTATGCAGCTTCCATGCTGAAATACACAAAAGCAGAAAAACACATCAAAGATATTTAAAGATAATGCTTGGGCTTGTGACCTATCACATATAAATACCTCATTTTTACATGTCCTGATCTTGGATACCTCTGTCTTCCAAAATAAATTTCCACATATTTCAGGTTTGTTAAGGTAGCTAATTCAAGGCTATTAATAACTTCCAGTAAAAACATATTATGCTTCCTTTAAATTGTTCATAGACAAATTTCCTTGGGAAAATATTGAATAGTGTAAGCTGTTTTCAAGACAATGAAAATATGTAACTATCAATATTATTCATAGTGATAGTCAATAAAGGCAGACATAGATTAATTAAAGTTAAGAATAATTTTAAGATATTTAGAAGAGACTAATTTAAATTGAGAAGTTCAATAAAATCTATGTTAAATAGAAAGTAACCTTTAAAAATATATTTAGAAGTTAAAATGTTGTCTTGTGAGGGATTTAGCCTGAACGAAACGCTTCTCAGAACAGCTATTTTAGAGACAGGTCTCCATTGATTTATATGATTCTCTTCTTAAAGATACTGAATACATACAGTGATTTTAAGTTCTCAAAAGAAATGTAATAAAACCTATTTTATGGCTCTCCTTGTATATGGAGATTTTCTGGTTTACTATTGGTAGGTGTGTCTTAACTTGTTACTAAAAATAATGATTGGCTTCATCACATGATCAAAATATGATTCCCTTTAATGATATAAACCATAAGATTTTTGCAAAGGTATCACTGTTTTTGAAGGCGTTAGATCACATACTAAATGAAGGTTTCACTAGATGTTTACTAGCAACAGATTGGGTGTATGCATTTTATTTTCAATATTTCATTGTGTAGAAACTAAGTGAAATTTAACAAAAATGCAAAAAAGTGAAAAAAAGACAATATTAAAAATTGAACCTGTCATTTAGAATGCATTCTATCTTATAAAATACAAAAAATGTTTTTTGAGCTGATTCATGCAGAAAACATTGTTGCCAGGTTATAACAATAAATGGAGAGAATTCATTGAAATCATGATTTTTAATTTGAGCTATTGAGGCTAGCTCTAATCAAACAATGCTGAAAAATATCACTCTCTAACTGTTGCTGAGTAGAATCAGGAAATTGCTTTCATCATTATTTTTCTTCATCAGTTAATGCAATGTGAAGAGTTACCTTGAATTTGGAGTAATGCATAATTTCAAGGCAAATATGAAAAACAAATATTATTCCTGGTGTATAATCTTTGAATGTTCTTCAGTTAGAAGGCAGTATAGCATAGAGGGGCAAAGCAATGCCATTTGGTGCTTTAGACCAGTGGCAAACTTCAATACGCTTATGAATCACTTGGCGAGTGGGTCTGGAAGGACAGGCAGGGGCTGAGATTCTCTGTTTATAACAATCTCCTCTGCGGAGCTGCTGCTGCTGCATTGGCTTTGGAGCACTTTTTACTATGGAGACAGACTATGCCCAAATGTGAACCTGGATAAATTACTCTATCCTTCCCTTTCCTAATTTGTAAAATTGGATAATGATGAAATTACCTCCCAGGGTTGTTGTGAGGATATATGGGCAAATACACACAAAACTCTTATTATAGTCCCTGGTACACGGTAACATTTTTTGAAGCTATCATTTTACTTTTTATCTATTTCCAATTGAACAATAATGTATTGTGATAGGGTAAAGAAATCGACATCAGATAACATAATTTGTTTAAATGCATAGAATTGAGAAATAGTCTAAGGATTATTTATTATTTTACAGTCAAAGAGTTTAGCTTGGTTAAATAACAGAGAAAACCGAATTTGTTAGTCTCTTGGTACGCATTCTGCTGCCTTCTGCCGCCTCATTGTTGCCCCCACTACTGATCTTTTAACTACAATGTCACAAATGTTTTTGAGATATCCCCCGTAAGCTACCATATGGAGGTGTAAAAACAAACAAAAAATTGTGAAAGGCAAATCACACACCCTGTCACGTAGAAACCCCAGGTTTCCTTCAAAGCGACACAATAGCGGTGACTTGGGACACCAGCCTCTGTGCCTTTGCCCTTAGCATTTGTTACAATAGTGACATATCTGTACCGTCTGAGGCCAACAGTCCTCAACCTTTTTGGCACCAGACACTGGTTTCATGGAAGTCAAGTTTTCCACGGAAGAGGAGGCTGGGGCGCTGGTGAGCGACGTGCAGCCGCTGTAAATACAGACGCAGCTCTTTCCTCCCTTCCAGCTGCTCATCTCCTACCGTGCCTGCCCAGTTCCTAACAGGCCATAGCCCAGCCCCAGGATTGGGAATTGCAGCTCTGAGGTAAAAGCGACATCCTTTCCGCTGAATTATCTTTGAGGAAGATGGAGAAGTGAAAAAAATATAGGGCGGGATTCAGCCCCAACCTGTCGCAGCCCATGCTTTGATAATCTTTGCTGACAAGAATATTGTTGGACAAGAATGTGGCATGCATGGGAAGATAGCAAAAGGAGTTTAGGAAAAACATAATGCTACTCTAGCTTCTGGGATATATCATTCCACTGTTGGAAAAAGCCATTGTGTTCAAGTGCTTGAATAAATCTAAGGACCATAAAAAACAAAAGCTTCTTATTTTTTCTTACCTCTTTTATAATGGACACCAGTGTTTGCTTTCCTGAGGAGGTAATTATAGTTATCTTTCTACTCCAAAGATTTTCTTTTTTTTGTAGCCTACATTTCTGAATAATGCTTTAAAGTTATTAAATAATTACTACGTGTGAGGTGATATATTTGACCTTGATAAAGCCTAGATAAAGCAAAAGCAAAGTTTAGCTTCTTAGGAACTTATAATCTAGATCAGAGTAGAAGGCTGCTCACACATAGCTACAATCCACTGTACAATGAGATAAACATAACAGATGACGTATTGCTGGTAATGGGAGAAGGGAGAAACCCCTTTCAGTGGACTTGCCTTGAAAACAGTGATACTTAATCTCTGCTGGGGACATTACAGAGAATTTTAACATGCAGGCAGGGAGGAGGTTATCAGACACGCGTACGAATAAAGAAGAGCACAGCCCGGGCAAGCTCTATCAGCAGAAGCATTCGCGTCTGGCCTCTGTGTAAGTTGCGTATTTGATAATGATGAGAGAAGAAGGTTCGTTAGGGCCATATTGTAAGACACTTTACTTGTGCTAAAGAATTTGGACCATTTTTCTTCCAAGGAAACTGGGAGGCCCTAAAGGTTTTTCCCCAGAAAAGTGACATGTCGCTGCTGTGCTTTCAGAGCATGCCATGATGGGCTGGTGGATGTGGAACAGAGATTTGTAAAAATGCAAGAAGGAAAGTCAGGATAATCTGTGGCTGTAGTCCTCTTCCAGCTTGATGATGTGTCAGAAGGCTGAGATTAAATAACTTGTAGTTACTATATAAATCTACTTTCCATGTAACCTCAATGTCATATCTATTAAACTCTATGATTAAAATCTATTTTCCACTCTTGTCAGCACAGTGGAGTAAATATGTAAGCCTCAGCAGCTATGGTATGAGCAACATCTGAAAAATGGTTGTGCTGTATTCTAAATCCAGAAGTGTGACTCAGTCAAATCTAAAGAATAAAGAATATTGGCTTTGACAAAACACAGTGTGTTTTTAAGGGTAACAACTAGAACAGAATTATTTCAATTAATCAAAATTAATGGAAGCCAGAAGGAGGACCAAAAACAAATGAAATAGTGAAAAGATGATAAGATTTAAGGACCAACTAGTGCATTAAAAGGCTAAATATATTCACTTTTTTTGTTTCCTCCACCTGATAGTAACCTAAATTACAGAAAACATTTGGTTCTTGTTTTCTATCCAAAAAAAAAAAAAAAAAAATCTGTTCTTAAGTTTGTAACTGAAAGATTTGCAACAAAATATTTATGTATTGCCAAAAAACATTCTAGGGTTGTTTTGTCATTAGTTCTCAAAACAGCCTTATTTCACAGTTGTTATTAACTTCCCATTTACAGATGAGAAAACAGTCCCAGAGAGATACAATGATTTTCCCATGTTTATTCAGTTATAAAACAACACAGCAGAATCTAGAGCCATGATCTATTCAACTTAAATCCCATGCTTAAACTATTTCTTTCTATTTTTTTTTTTTTTTTTTTTTAGTAGAGACAGGGTCTCATTCTTGCTCGGGCTGGTCTTGAAATCCTGAGCTCAAACGATCCTCCCACCATGGCCTCCCAGAGTGCTAGGATTACAGGCGTGAGCCACCGCGCCCGGCCTAAAGCATGAGTATTTCAGCTAGTTAATTTGAAGCATTATATCCAAGTTTATGTTCAGGCTCTGCTCCTCTACAAGTATGATCACATACATACTGTTAATTATTTTTGGACTTCATTGCAAAATAGTGGTTGTTACTTTATAGTTGTTGCTGGAGTAATGGAAAAACTCAATGAGAACTTGCAATCTTGAAACATATATATCATGCTGAATATTTTATTAATATTAATACCAAGTTTCAACTAATTTTTTCTTAAGCGTTAATAATGATGATTGTAACATTATTTGGCCTCTGTGAAGCTGATACCTTTGTTCGTGGTATGTTCCTTTTGGCTCTTCTGTTTAAGTATACCTGGTTATCTCCATCTATCTAACTACACAGAATGCCAGTTTAGAAGCAGGAAATCAGCTGTAACCGGTACGTAAGAAGCAGTTTGGAATAATGATAGACATTTGATTTTGAAGTGCCACAGACCTGGTTTTATTTTTTCAACTCAGACACCCTGGCTGTATGTATTTAGGCAAATTACTTAACTTGAAATATTTTTATATTTACAAATGAGGATAGTAAAATATGTAGTGAAAGTTATTATCGCAGTCTTAGATAAATGTACATGAAGCACCTGGTACAGAGCAAGTGCCAGTAAAAGGCAGATACTGTTGTAGTTTTTAAAACTATTTTTTTTCAATTCTCTTGTGTAGATGAGAACTTCACAATAAATAATATGAGGAAGAAGACAGCCTTGGCAAAGAATATTTTATTTTCTTTCTGAAAGTTTAATAGTAATAACAAAGAAATCAATCACTAGGGCCAAAAATCACAAAGTCAACACTCTCAGGTCACTTCTTTGACCTTTACGATTCTGTCAGTGCTGGGGAACATGAAATTCTATATCGGCAAGAGAATGGGCAACATGCTCCTGTGATTGATGTCCACATTCCAAAATAATCTTATATTTAGGAACATAGACTATAAAATTTTTTTGGTAATCATTATATACTAAGCTCACATATACTTAGAAAGTTCACTTATTATTAATTTATAATCCATAATAGAATTTATACTCTCTAAAAATAATGTAAAAGGAAATAGCTAACAATAAAACTATACCAAAAAAGATAATCTTCCTTTGATGATTGTTCATATAGGATCTTAGATTCATAAAATGAATAGTCTTTGAGATTAGACCACTGAGTTTAATTCTGGCTTTTCTCTGCCAGCTGTATGAGATTAGATAATTTGATTTTAAATTTCAGCTTCTTCATCTGGTAAAAAATAAAAAAAAGGAAAAACAATTTACTCTTTAGATTGCAAAGATTAGCAAAATCATTTATATAGTATAATAGAACGTTCAACACATTATATTAAGCACCCCAAAACGTCATTATTCTTACGAGTGTCAGGTTACTGACATCACTGTGTAGCCTGTTCTGTAGAAGACACTGGGCACTGGGTAGAATCTGCTCTGACCTAATGTTTCTTTGGTACAATATACAGCCATTGATTTGTTTGCCTGCCATTGTTTAAATCTTTCTTTTCAAAATAGATTAGAATTCATTCTGGTTATTTGAAATTTATGTTTCTTTGCTTACAAACCAATTACAATTTTCTATTCTTGTTCATAAATAACTCAGCTTGTTTCCAGTACCAAATTTAAAATATTTTATTGAAAGTTATTTACAAAAACAAAATCAACTTAGTTTCTGAGACAGACTCATAATTTTTCACCCCTGGTTTTTCTGCCTGCCAAAGTGCACACCTCCATAGGCAAATCCTGTTTTCCTTTGAAAATCCGTAGAAATAAATTCACAAGCTGCTTTCAAAATTTTGCCTTATTAAGCCCAATCCTTTTTGGAATCAACTACACTATTCGCTTCAATAATTTCCTTTGGGAACTAGCTCCATTGGCTTATTTGCCTTTATACAGAGAAGTATTTCTTTTTGTGCCTTCTTAATTTCTTGCTTTTTAATGTCATAAGATCTTCCTAATTCAAAGCACTAACTGATACTCTCTGTACCACTCATTCATCTTATAGTAATAATACGTGGGTGACTGAAGGGCCATATGCATATGTGGATAACTGCATTATTTTGTTAAGCTGACTTTTTATCAGAATAATAAGGACATGTGAAAATAGCATAAGTGGTCTATAGCTTATTCATAAATTGGACTCAAAGACTTATTTGTAAGTTTATTTGGGAAATGGAATGGAATTTCCATGACAATGAAGCAATAGTGATTAGAAGAATATGGTTCAATTCAATTCAACACATATTTATTGAGTATATACTCTGTGTCAGGCTGTGTCCTGTTTACTACTAAGGACACGATCTCTGACCTCATGAATGTCATGTATCTGTAAATAGTGATGATAATAATAATAATTACAATTTCCTGAGAACTTATTATGCTAAATATGATGCACTATACATACATTATCTCATTTATCCCTTACACATGCCCAAGGACGTGGATATAATTGTTACGTTCCTTTTGCAAATGAGAAACTAAAGCTTACAGGTATTTAGTGTCACGCACAAAGTCAGAAAGGCAGAAAGTGGCAGGATCATTATTTGAAACCAGGTCTACCAGACCTCGAAATTCATGTTCTTACCTATTAAAGGTACTGTCTATTTAAATGTCTTATGTTCTCGCCTTTAAGCAATACGATTGACTAGATGGATATATGTAGGCTAAGCTGACCATTTAATTACCATTTACGATATTGCTTTTTTCAATAGTGTCCCTCAGAATGTTGACAGTATATCTGCCTCATACTTCTAGAAGTCAGTAGGGGTTCCTCCCAACCTCAGGTCTAAAAATGAGCCCTCCTGTCCTCAGGACCAGCAATGGTGGCAAGACTAGGCATATGAGTATTAATAGAAGTAAGTAGAAAGGTGTTAAGGTCCCACCCAAGGTTAGCACCTTTGACCTGATGGGAATTTTACCCTCTAGCTGTAAATGGAGAAAGAGAGTCTGGGCTCCCAGACACGGATTGGCTTACCCTCTTACTATATGTGTCCTTTCTTAAATTTTAGGAAGGAAATTGTAAATGGGAAGGAATTTCAGGGAAGAAACAGCCAACTAATGAAAGAATAAAATGGACAGAAATTTTTAAAAAGTATAGCAATCTCTTAAAAGAACAGCAAACAAAAAATATCTTCTAAAGTTAGATGGATTTGTATTATTTATTGAGAAGACATTTTCCTGCAAATGAAAATCTCATGGCTTTCTGATTTTGACTTAGATTGAAAGTGTTTAAAGAAGACAAGACAGATCAGATGGAATAGATTTTAAGAGATTATTCACACATATATGATTGTATGTTGAATGGACTGTTGTCACTAAGGACTACTTTAAACTTACATGACTACACATTCATAGCTTGAATAGGATGGAAGAGTTTATGAAGTAAACCTTGATACTTGTATACATTTTAAATTGGCAAAACAAATCTGAATATTTTCCTAATGGGTGTGTGCATGAGCTAATCTGTGGAAACTTTTATTTATCTCTACATTATACAAACCTACGATTCTGTCATTAGGAATTGTCTGAATAATTCCCAAGCATAAAACCTGCTTCATGATTAAAACGTGAAATACAGAGGATGTTTATCAGAAAATTATCCAGATCTCTTTGAACTTATAATTCCACAAGAGTAGATTTTTTCTGAGATTACCTCCTGGGGAAGGCATGACTGTCTAATCATAATAAAAGTTTTCCTTCCTATGTTTATAAATTGAATGATGTGGTTTCCAGAAAGTCAGACAATTCAGAAGTTGGGAAAAAATGTCTTAAATGATTCCAATTTCATTTTTCCTTAATTAAGATCAATACCTGAGTTTGGAGAAGTTGTAGGTATTTTGTGTGTGTGTGTGTGTGTGTGTGTGTGCGCATGTGTATGTGTGTGTTATAATGCTTTGTGTTAATACAACATGAATAAGCTATCTGAAAGAAAAGATAAGAAATTAGAAAATTTTAATAATTAATAAGGCATTTGATGAAAGTAAACATTGAAAACTCTGAATGTATACCAGATTTGTCTCTAGAAAATTGTTTCAGCTGGTTTAATACTCATAAAGTTTTGGAAGAATCTTGGAGATTATTCTAAGTTGCTTATTTTTACAAATGAGGAAATTGAAACAAGAAAAATTATGACTTACTCAGACGATAGAATTTGGCAAACCTCACCAGAAGTCAATCTTTTCAAATATGTTTATTTCTGTTTATTTCTACATCTTTTTTCACTCTATGATTATTCAATGTAATTGTCCTTGAAATTAAAAAAAAAACCTTCTGTTTTTACTCTTCACTTACAAGAGATATTAATACTGAAAATTCAGAGTAAATTTTTTTTTAAAAAATTCAGTAATAAAGTGCTGATATACACATACATTTCTATTGCTAATTTTTGATCGTTTTATTTGAGGACACAGAGTTTTACTAGCTGAGAAAAATGACTGGCTTAGTGTGAACGGGTCTGCTCATGCATTCTGTTTATATTCTACTCTCTGTGCAGCAGTCATGAAAAAAATCAGGTCTAATTTTTTTGGTTCCAGGGATCCTCTGGTGGCTACCAGCTTGCTGGAGGTGTCTTCTGTAAACTAGCAAGTTTACAATCTGAATTAATAATAAAATAATCCATAATAATGCTTACTCATTAAAATATAGAGAGGGACTAGATTATCTAAATGCAGATGAAAGACATTAGCTGTGCTACTGCCTCCCTGTGAGTTAACCGCAGAGTGGTTATGAGAGAGAATGAACAATATTTGATAGTAGACAAAGTGACTATAATTAACAGTAAGTTAGGGTATGCATTAAAAATAACTAAAAGTTATTTTGGAATGTTTCTAACACAAAAATGATAAGTACCTGAGGTCACAGATACCCCAATTACCCTGATTTGATTAATTCACATTGTATGCCTGTATTAAAACATCATATGGACCCTAGAAATACATACAACTATTATGTACCCATAATAATTAAAATTTTTAGAAAAGAGTGAGTTTTAGAGCCAGCCAATGTGATAAGCAATCTTGCTGACCAATTTTCAGTTGAAGACCTGGGGGAGAACTCTGTTGGTCTCCAGAACTATTTTTCCATGAGACTCTTTCCAACTTGGCCTCCCTGAATATCTAATTCAATTCCTCTCTGATTTTCTCTCTAAATCTATTGTGACAGTCAAGGATGGAAAGATAATCAGAGCAAGGAGAGCTTATGTATTGGGTAAGAGAAGCCTGAGGTGTGTTCTGGGATACATTTGTCATATTTTATTAAATAACAACTCAATGCTGTTATATTTTATTATTACAAAATAAATGAATCGAACTGCCCAGCTCTACCTTTTCCCTGTTGCCTCTTACAGTTGCTAATCTGAGGGAGGAATGGATAGACTGAGTTTCACATTCTTCTGTCTTATGTAAACATCCCCCTACCAATAACTTAGCTTTTATGCATTACGCACATACACATTTTTCTTACCTTTCACACTATTTGAGTATTGAACACACAGTGAGAATTCTAGTGAGAAATGTGAGCTATCTTTTTTCCTTGGATTTATGTAAACAAATACAAACGTAAGAAGAAATTTGACACAGCTTCTGCTTCTCCCCTGCCGCTTCTTTGTGTGTTTCCATGCCAATTCTCAACACCCATTTTTCTTATCACAACACTTTTCTTCTTCTTAACTCAGTTTTATGTAGAAATGTGCCCAATAAATATCTTAGTCAGACTCAACTCTTCCAGCATACTTCTACATTTGTTGGCTAGAAAATCCCTTTTTGGCTTTTTCAGCAGTAAGTTGCATATCTGTATTTAGAGAAATACATGCAATTTTATTACTGATTTTGAAGTTAACCATTTGAAAATGTCACAGGGAGGCAAGGATGATTTAAATGGCTTCAGTTCAGATCTTTGTTACTTACTGAAAAAATATGTAGGATGTGTTGGAGTAAGAGGGAGACATGATGCTTGAAAACACTACCTGTTTCTCAGAACCTACAAAATAAACCCAGATAAATAAATATTAGAAAAAAAGATAAAACAAAAGAGAAGATGGTAAATCACATCTTTTGAAAAGTCTTAATGAAAGGAAGAGACAAAAAGGAGGTTTTAAATAACTTTGTGGCTTTATCAGCTTTCAATTCCTTCCCTATGCCAAATATATTGACAGGTTGGGAAAAAAAGGTTAAGGAAAAATATGAAAAATCTCTCAGTTCCTGTCCCCTGCCCTCCATGTGGATAAAAATAGGATGAGCCAGGGAAAAAGTTGCCCTTAACATGAATCTTAGAGAGGAAGTCTTTGCCTGGCCTGTAAAAGTGCAATGTAGACGACCTCTGTCTACCTCTGTCCTATCTCAGCACTCCCCTTAAACTCAGCTGTATCTGTGTTCTTGGTCCTTAATTTTCCAATCATATTCTCACTCTAAAGTCTTCCTGGAGCTTGGTTGTATGACTGGAATGTTCTTAAGCAAGATTACACATATCTGTCTTATTTTATTGTTGTTTAGATCTTCATTCTAAAAGAAATTGCTGTGGCCCATACTCATCATACAAATGCACAGTAGCATTCATTTCAGCTACTAAGTCAGAGTAGGGCTTGACTTGGCTGGATTAGTGGTGGATCAGGCCACTAACTAGGAGTGCTTCTGGGTTGGGGGCATTCAGGTATGTTTCTGTTCCTTGATCTGGGGTGCAGATGAGGTTTTCTTTCTAGACCTAGGCATTGGCTCTTGAAGCTGTTGGTTTATGTAAATTTATTGAACTGCACAATTATATTCTGTGTGCTTTTCTGGGTATTATACTTCAACAAAAGGTAGAAAAATATATACACACAGTTACACATATGACCCCATGTTATCAGGAACTGTACAATCACAAGCTAGGGGAATTTAAACAGGTTTTTATTTTTGACAACATTAGTTTGTCTTCAGCCTCACATAATGTTTCCATTCACTTCTGGAATTTCAAATGCCAAGAACAGAAGGCTGTCTACTACTTCTTTGAACTTAGACCTGGCCAAGACTTAGGCATGAAATATTTTTAACATTCCTTCACCAAATAATTCTTATTCACAGCCACCCTCCACAAATAGCAGCACTGACAAGTTTTCATCTTTATTTTCTCACCCACAAACCTCTCTCATACAGTGTCTCAATGGCAAGTAGTCATTTTATTTGCCTTGTGAGTTTATTTTGCCAAGTGTTATTCATACTCATTAGGTATTCTCAACACAATATTTTAACTTTTTCTTACCATATGGAACACACTCATTAGAGTATAGAAGGTGAGAAAGTCAAAAATTAAGACTGTACAGAGCCCTGAGCCTGAAAGTACGCAATACTGCGTGATAGGAAGCAGCCATCTGCATTCGAATGTTTATAGCAGCACAATTCACAATCGCAAAGGTGTGGAAACAACCTGAGTGCCCATCAATACATGAGTGGATTAATAAAATATGGTATATGTAAACCATGGAGTTCTACTCATCCATAATAGACAATGGTGAACTCATACCATTTGTATTAACCTGGAGGGAGCTGGAGCCCATTCTTCTAAGTGAAGTATCACAAGAATAGAAACACAAGCACCACATGTACTCACCATTAAATTGGAACTAATCAAACAACACTTATGGGCACATATGGAAGTAACATTCATTGGTGATTGGGCAGGTGGGAGCCAGGGAGCAGGGAATGGGTAAATGCACACTTAATGGGTGTAGTCTGCACTACATAGGGGATAGGCACACCTATAGCTTTGACTCAGGCGATGCAAAGGCAATTTATGTGACCAAAGAGTTTGTATCCCTGTAGTATTCTGAAATTTAAAAAAAAAAAAAAAAAAGATACAGGTCCTCTTTTTAGAAAATTTGTTAGAACAGAGAAACAGCCTGACGTAAAACTGTGACTGCTTGCAGTATATACCTTGACTGGGCCATCTGGACTTAACTAATCATACAACTCAACTCATATCAAGGACTAATTTGGTTTAAAATTGTTTAGGCTTTTTGGCTTTAGAAAGATCTTGTACTAGGTCCTTTTTCTGAAAACCCCATCTCATAGGGCCTTACCCTTCTTTGTTGGATTAGAGTTTTTCTGTCTTACCTAGAAGTAAACTCAGGCAAACTTTCATGAGGTCTCAAAATCTTTATTTTTTTCCTTATCAATTCAAAATATAATTTGTATTTAGTATTCTACCATTGCATTCTTATACAGGATTTTTATGTGTATAACTCACAAATATAACCTTTCATGTGTTTATTGAATAATTGGATAATCATTGTCTTGAATGTATTATACAATATAGGAATTCTCAGTTATATTATAAGTGTATAAGAGTGTTATAGTGGTATTTGAGAAAAAATTGGTTGGGATTTTGGAATAAGCTGGGAATGCATTACTATTTTTCACATTCAAAATAATAATACAAAGGTTTCTGTTATTAAAAAATGTCTCAACTCATTTTCAGGATTGGGTTAGATTTAGATAACAAGAAATGCCTGTATTAGCAAATTGAATTAAATGATACACAAGTAGTAATATAATACACCATTATACCATGGCCAGTTACAATTCATGCCATGAATTTAAAAAATGACTCAATATTAATAAATATAATAATATAGAGAATAAGCCAGTTGAAAATTACTAATTTTATCACCAGTCCAGTTACAGAGTCTTATTTTTCTAATACTTTTTCAGTTGATTCTGTGAGGAGGGTTTCTAGTACTAGAAACTATCTGGAAAAAAGTGATCATTTTCTCTATCCTTTTATAATTTTTATATTTCTTATTTCTGAAATTTATCAAGTTACATTAGCTATTTCTTCCAGAAAAGGGCTAAACAACATTTATGACATTTGGCATTGATGTCTTGTGCTTGACTTAAGAAATACAGTCCTTTTTATATGATAAAGATGCATTTCAAATAAGTGGGGAATACAAGGATTATTCTATACAAATGGTTAAGAAAATGAATCAGACATATCATATCATGTATATGTACATGTGTGTATGTTTATACATGTACATACCAAAATAAATTCCAGATGAAGTAAAGGTTTGATTATAAAGATTTAATCCACAAACATATTATAAAAAATGTATTTGTTGGAATAAGGTAGACTATTCTGAATGAGACAGGAAACCAAGAATCTATAAATAAAAGGTTTAGGTAATTTTACTACGTAAATATTTATAACTTTTATATGATAAAAATAATCCACACAAAATTAAATGACAGAGGATATATTGTGAAAAATAAGTACACTCTAATTGTAGGCAAAACGAAAATTTGTTTGATTCAAAAAGATCTGATGGACGTTAGTAAGAAAAAGATGAGAAATTCTACAGAAAAAAGTTGACAAGTTATATGCATACACTTCACAGAATAAAAATGAAAATTTTAAAAGTATATTAAAAATTCAGTCTCAAATAAAAATGAAAATAACAAATAGGTAATATTTTAACCTGTCATGTTGGCATCTATTTAAAGATTCTGATGATAGTTAGTTTTGGCAAATATGTGGGGAAATAAGATATCTTTACTATTTCACAAAAGAAACAAGATATTTGTATAGCTTATGCCGTTCAGCATAATTTGTGTATGCATACATACACATACATGCTGCTGATTTCAACAGTGTCCGCTCATAAAAACCTGCGGCAAAATGTATAATTTCCAACTTAATGCCTGAGATCCTTGAATACTATAAGCATTTATGAATAATCAAACTGTACAACATTTTGTTACAGTAGGTCTCAAATGGTTTGCCTGTTTTATCTATATTGATGATTTTCTTCTATTGCTCTCGAGGTAGGTGATTAAAAACCTATGCTGTAAACTGTTGGTGATCTTTTGTGAGCTCCTCTGGGGAAAAAAGTGAACAACAGTCCAAGACTGAGGTTTTTTTCAGAACTAAGGAGTTCCTGGAATGTGAGATTTTCAGCTTTACAACTGGGACAATGTTGGGCAAATTGAGACATTGGTCATCCTATCTGAAAGGCAAACTAAATCCGAAGTTTGCATTATCTCAGTTTCTAGCCAGAATTCAGTATACACACAATTTGTCATTATTTAATTTTTACTTATTCATATTAATAAATGTGGTAGTTCTCTCCATGTGTCCTATTTTACAAGTTTGACCTCAAAAGTTTTGTAAAACATGCATTTTAAATGAGGTATATACATAAAAATTTAAGAAGCTAGCTTAGAGAAGTAATACTTGCTGTATAAAACCTCTATTTGCTCTTATGTATATGAAGGTCCCCGGAGAATGACATCTTAAAACGTGTGAAAATAATGTGAGGTTGCAGGGCATGAAACCTCATGCTTAAGGTCTGAAATTAGTTGTCAAGACACTTCCTCAGGTTTGTCTGACACAAAATAAAAGTGAATAAATATACAATTTGGGGGAATTTGGGATGGAGGGTATTATCTAAGTAATGCAGGTAGAGATCAAAAGTGAAACTTTTTTTCCTTAAAGTTTTTTCACACAATTATGTTAATTTCTTTGGCTTCGACTTTAATAATACACTAAATTAGGATATAGCACAGGTGGCTGTGGAGATAAGTATTTTAGTGTAAGGTTTGAAGGGCATACTCCGTATTAAAATGATCTCAGGTTCTCTGTCTAATAGCCCACATCTGATGTCACAGGATGAGTAAGGGTGCATATTTTGACAGAGCAAAAAAGGAGGAAGTGAGAAGTAGGCATTTTCCATATATTAAATGGTCAAATCTTTCAGCACAAGTTGCAGGTTTTTGAAAACCTGAAACAGAAGTGGGGAACCTGCGGCCTTAAGACCACATGCGGCCTTCTAGGCCTTTAAGTGCACGCAGCCTTTGACTGAATCTAAATTTTACAGAACAAATGCTTAGGTCCTAAAGCATAGGAGAGGGGTCATAGTCACAGATAAAAAGTTAAAGCTACCTGGTGATTTTGGTCCCAGGAGAATGGAAAAAACAATTCCACAGAGTATAATAGAGTGTCTATTATACAACAGGTGCTTTTCTGGGCATTATGGTTTAGAGGGGAAAGACTTTGCAAACGTGGAAAAATGTACATATCACTGAGGAATAGGACAAACTGCTAGAAATAAACCAGCAGTGATTTTTTAAAACATATTTCTTTTTCTTCTATGGTAATTAAAGCAAACGGTTACTACTGTTCTTGGAAAGAGTGGGAGGATGGTAACGTCATGTTTTCCTACAATCTGTGTAGACACGGTCTGAAGATTTCCCAAGGGGGATTCATGACTTTTGAAAGGAATGTCTCCAACAAAATTACTCTCCTTTGATATAGGAGAATGAAGGAAGTTGAGCAGATCAATTATTTAGCACGTGCACAAAGACTGCACAATCAGAGGAAAGGGATCTTGATAATGACAGGCTCCTGGGACAAGGCCTTCAAAGCCCATCAAGGGGTTGATTGAGCTTCTGAAGCAGGCAGGCATGCAGAGTGGTGGTTAGCTTTCTTTGTAAAGGAACAATGGAAACCAGTGTCACCAGGTGACTTGTCTAATTTTCACCTGTTTGCCCAGATGGTGGGGAAAGAAAGAAGGGGGAAGAGTCAGCAGCAGCTGCCTTTGCTCTCTCGCCATTTCATCTGGCAGTGTGGGGAGCAAGGGCATCTGAAGGAGTTAGAGGGACTCACATTTTATAAACCTTCCCTGCTTTGTGGATTTTTCCACAAAGTTAACTGGATTTATGCATGATGGTACTTTTAATTCGTGCTTCTAATTATGGGTCAAGGAGTTAGTAGATTCCTTCCTTTAATCAAGATTTACGGAGCACCTCATATGTGCCTGGCACTGTGCTAGGTGGATTTATGTAAAAACTGAAGACAGAAGCATTTTGAATTAAGTTTCATTATGTCTTGGCCAATTGGACTTTACCAGTAGCTGTTAATTCTGATGATCAAGGGCCAGGACAACACAGCATTGCTCTCCTCCCTTGTCCCCATTTTCTACCATGTATTGTGTTTTACATGTTCATGATGGTAAAAGTTTGAGTAATAAGGTGCTTGGGGTTTTATGCATATTTCCCCCTCTTTCTGCTGGCTTCTAATGGACTGTCAAATTAAGACATGAGAAAGAGAGCAAGAGTAATGTAGTGGGGAGTTTCTGCATTACTTAAAACTGGATTATTCTATCCCTAAGTCTGGAGGACCTCCCAACATGGAGGCTATGTTATCTAAATCTAGAGAGTACTTCTGGAAGTTTCTTGAAAGCCCAATTTTTCTTCCTTTGTCATATTGATTTGTTTATAGCAATGCCAAATACATTGATTTATCCTCTCACCTACTGTCAAAGCAGCTCCATTCTGATGTTGAACATGGGCCATTTCAGGTAATCTATCATAAAATGGCTCAACAATGCCAAGTTTCTTTAAACTCCTTTCTGAATGTGTTTTCTAACTCAAAAGCAACCACTTTGTGGAGTGACCTCTGCACCTGGTGTGTCAAGATTCAGTAACTAATTGAATACACAGTGATTTCAGTTCTCCACCTGAGACAGCACTGATAATAAAACTGGGGCCTATCTCGCACAGCAGGACCTATAAATTAGCTTAGTACTCCATCAATCTAAGCTCTGTCAAAAATAAAAGAGAGAGAAAGAAGGGGGGGGGAAAGAACTGTTAGCAAAATTACACCCTTCTACATTTGTATCCAACAAGCAAATAATCATCGGCACATTGAATCTGTGTTAGGAAGTAGAATAAATATAGCTTTCTATTGAAATCCTTAGCATGTAGAAAGAAATGGAAGCACTTATTTGGGCTGACCACATTTTATTTAACAATGAAGTTCTAAATCCCAATTTAGTCTTCACCTGTCATGAGCACTCCCTATTTTTATATGTGATAAGTATTATTGTACAAAATATATGTTCCTCAAAGTGTAAAGACAAGGTGACCTAACAAATCTGATGCTGCAGGTCAGTTCTCCGAGGCACAAGCTCTGAAATAAATGTCAGCATGCAAAAAGTTTATTAGGAAACATCCCAGAAAGAAAGAATATGAAGCTGAATCATGTAGAGAAAGAACTTGGGCTCTGATGCAGTGATAGCAAAGCCTCAGCCTATCCCAGGAGGAACCTGATACCTGGATTGCCCCTCCAAGTTGTCCAGATTTGGGGTCAGACCTTGTACCTTTGAACAGTCATTGTATGCGGATTGCTACAAGGAGAGGCTGTGACATTGGCCAAGGTGGCTCTCATCAAGTCCTGGTGAGAGCTTGGGCATTACAGACTTAGCTGAGAACACTCCCTGCAGTGGAGGGGACAAACCTTTGAATCCTGAAGGGGGTTTTGAACACAGGATAGTGTTCACTACATCCGGTTAATGGCAGCTGTAATAATCCTTGGGAAGCATCCAGACAGATCAGGAACAAAAAAGTTTAGGAGAAATCTAAGTAGTTATCTGTTATATTTCTTTCCAAAGTAAATGCTTATGAAACTCCTTGAACATGAATGTCCCACCGTTGGGTTCCTGACCATCATCTCGACGACCGTCGTCGTCGTCGGTGAGAGGAGGCGGTTTGACTCCACATGGGTATACCACAAATTTTGTCTGAGGGTTTATCTAACATGCAGAAAGGTTTTAGTAGCATCCTCAGGAGCAGTGTCCTGTGGCTCAGAAAATGGGCAGCCACACGTGTTATCACTTCCTTTTCTTATGTCTTTTTTCCCCAAGGAATATTCTGGAAAGAAACAGGTGAGTTGCTACAGATTATAAAAGATGGTATTATGAACTGAACTGTGTCCTCCTACCCCCAAATTCATATGTCTAAGCCCTATCCCCTGAAATGACTGTATTTAGAAATAGGGCCTTTATTGAGAGAAAATTAAACTTAAATGAGGTCATAAGGGTTAGGCCCTAATCCAACAGAACTGGTGCCCTTACAAGAGGAGGAAGAGACACCAGAGCTCTCTCTCTGCCTGAGCACAAAGGAAAGGCCATGAGAGGACACAGACAAGGTGGCTGTTGATAAGCCAAGAAGAGGGTCCTCACCAGAAATTAAACTGGCCAGCACCTTGATCATGGACTTGTAGCCTCCAGAACTGTGAGAAACTGTTGTTTAAGCCACGCAATCTGTGTTGTTTTCTTATAGCAGCCTGAACAGATTAACATAGCTGACTAGGCGGTTAGCAAGTACAGGGGCCATCAATTAAGTGCCTTTGCACTGTATTAAACTGGAGACAGTAAAGAAAGAAAGACAGTTCGTGACTATAGGAACAAATTACAGGAGTTAGAATAGTTGTTGTAAATTAGTTCAAACATAGGCAACTGGTGCTTTAGGAGAAAAGTTCTACTGTAGGAACCAACAATCTGCTCAAAGGAAAGACATGAAGAAAAGGTAGTTGGGAGTGACATGGAGTGGAAATGTTAATCCAGAGTCAATTTTCTCAACCTTAGTACTATCGACATTTGGTCAGCTAACTCCGTGTGGGGACTCCCTTGTGCATGATGAGATCCATTTTATGGCAGCATCCCTGGGCTCTACTCACTAGAAGCCAGTAGCAACCCCTGTCCCGAAGTGATGACATGCAAAAATGTCTTCAGACATTGCCAGATGTCCTCTGGGGAGCAAAACTGTCCCCATACCCCCTGTTGAAAACATTTGATCTATAGGTAACAAATTCTAAGGGATAGCCAGGAATATTAATGCATGTGCTGTTAAAGTGAGCCTAGAGAAGAATTGAATTTTAATTACATTCACTAAAACCAGTGGTTTTTTTTTTTTTTTTCCTGTTCGTGGACAATGTTATCTTTTGTTCCTCTAATGAATGTGTTCCCTGCTATATATTTATCATTCTCTAAGTCAAGGTCAAGGTAGCTGTGTGTATAGCAAAAACAATGTAATTGGAAAAGACAGAAATTGGGTGTAGACAGAATGAAAAGCATATGGAGTAGTTGGCTGTTTAATGCAATCCTCAGGAGATTTTTAAAGTATTTCAAGGGTGGTTTATCACTGGAAATATCTAATAGTTACACTTTTAAAGGCAAATATGGCAAATATGATAATCAAGTCTTTCTTGGACTACTTGATAAGATCTAAATGATTTCATTCTTCATATGAATTTTTAATAGAAGTTTTGAATGTTATGCATATATTAAGAGTTGTTTTCTCATTTTCCAAATGTGTGAATTAAAGAAAATGCAATTTAATGTTACCTGATTCTAAGCTACTATATACCATATTGCAGGAGACACTAATATAATATTCGATAATATAGTGGACATTTAAGATTATGCTATGGCTTTTTCTTCCTCTCATGGACAGGTTTATTATAATGTTTAAATTTTTAATGCTATATGAGCTTTATTAAGCAGAAGCATCCCATTTCCTTTCACACTCTTAGAAAATAAACATTGTGCCATATTTATCTGTTCCCACAGCTGTGTGTTTGTAAATGTCAGAGCAAGACATGTTATGTTAGATTGGAATCTATTATCATTCATGAAAATAAGTTGCATCTGAATAGTTGTGAGAAAGGGACAGAAAGCAACTAAAGAAAATTCACAATGAAATTCTTCTAGCACCTAAAGCAATAAGAAAAAGAATCTAAAATTTGCCTAGTTTTCCTGAAAACTTTGCTTTCCAATTCCTTATCTTTCTTGGTCTTGTGCCAGTTTTTGAAACCCCAAGTAGGTTTATATTAAAGGCTTTTTCTTTTAGCTTATGGAAATGTTAAATGTCTTTGTAGCTGTGGATTGCATTTGGCTTAGCTCCTTACAAATCCTATTCCTCATTCCTCAAACATGAAATGAGTATTAAATCCATCAACTCAATGCAGCATTGCTGTCCACTTGCCAGTTACTACATGACTAGAGAGAGGAACAAGAATGTGTTATAGTATTTTTGAGAAATGAACATTAAAAAATTTACCAAAATAAATTCTTGAAGTTTTCTTTCAGCAACATTGGACTCTCTTCTATTTCCTGAATCATATCTTTGATTTTTTTCTCATTTTTATTCTTTATACTCCCTTCCAACTGAACACCTTCAACCCCATCTCTCGTTGATTATACAACTCCTAATTTAAATAACATCTCTTTCATGATGTCTTAAGAGGCCAGAAAATAAGTTTCCCTTTTTGTTGCCCCTAGGGCTTCAACTCCTATGGACAAGATTATGCCTTTCCATTTGCCGATGGCTTCCCTCCTCAGCTCCAGGTTTTCAGTGGTTAACCGCCCATCCTGTCCAGGTGTTCTTTTAGCTGGATGTAAAATGACTCCAAGAAGGGCCCAACTAAAGAATGATACAACTCATTAAAATGTACCTTTGATATAGATTCTTATTATTATATTTGATATCTATCACATTAGGATCTTGGGAGAAACTAAAGCAAGAAAAACCCCATTTTAAGTTTCTTTTTATATACAGTTTAAAATATGCAAATAAACACCCTACTACATGTTATTTAATACAATATTTCTAACGTTATTAAAACATTCATGGAGAGTGAGGGGATTGGGATAAGAGAAGAGGAAACAGGTGTCTTCAACTGTATTGGCAAGAGTATGGGCAGATTTGGGGACAAATGACAAAATGGTAATATGTGACATACAATAGAACTGAGCTCTAAACATATGGTATTTGATATCTTAATGTCTGTACCTTTCTCAATCCTTGACAGACTTCATTATGAACAAATAATAAGTAAAGTTTATGGTACTATGGATGCTTTTCTATTTCAGAATTACTGTTTCCTTTTTCTAATACTTGAATGGCAATCTGGCTGATACTGTAGTTCTTGGGACTCACTTCATTTCTCAGAGTTCTGAATTCATTGCTCTATAGTCTTTTGAAATTAAATGTTGCCTTGGTTTAAGTATGAGGGCGATAATATCTCTTTTTAGTTGAATTACATTTCTACTTGTTTGTAAGATATCTCTCTGATGACATATTTATCATCATCATCATCTAATGTCATTAATAACAGTCAATATTTTTTATTCCTTTATATATACTGGGCATAGCTTAAAACAATTAAATTTTACTAAATTGTCTAATTCTGATAGCAACCCTATGAGGAATAAAGCATTATTATTGACCCTTTATATATAGAGAAATAAACAGTACATTACCCAATATTATACAGTTAGTGGTAATCTGGATTTGAGCACTGGAAATATTGCTTCAGAGCTTGTAATTTTAACCGCTATGCTATATTCTTTTCAAGTCATATACTAATTTCTCAAGTAAACATAAATATATGATATGTTCATTTTATGAGCATGAAAATAAAAAAAAAATAAAGATTAAAAGCTGAAATTTCCTCTTGGTTTATCAATCCCACTTTTTCCTGAAGAAGCAAGTTGTGTTAACACTTGAGTATATATCCTTGCATTTTTATTTATCCTACTAGCATATGCTCATGAATATCATAAGCATTTTCTTCAATAAATAAGTTCATGGCATTATGTTGTTTAGCAATTTAAAATGTGAAAATATATATAGGAAATTCTCATGTCCATGAACTTAATCTGCCTAATACTTTCAAATATTAGAGAGCATCTCATTTATTAATGTACCATGATCTGTTTAACACATTTATATATTGATTTGCAGGGGAAAAGTGGAGAAGGGAAGACGCAGCAGTGGCAGGCCCATGAGGATGTCAGCTACTCCTCCCCGTGGAGCCACGTCCCTAAGATAAGGGTCACCACAGAGAATAAGAAAATTGATAGGAAATAGAGAGAATAAAAGAATACACAGAGACTAAGGTATAGTTTATAGTTTTATATAAAAAGATCAGAATAATCACAGCGGGGTACTTAAGCCGCTAGATCATATCTCCGTGCATGATCTAGCAATATGGTTAGATTCACATAGGTTTTTATAATCACAGATCTCAATTACTAGTTGTCAGGGTAACACATTTGCATATCAGGGAATGCAGTTGCTAGGGGAGCAGGATTACACAGGTAGTGGGTTAGGGTCAAAA
>CAUYRT010091328.1:0-10684 GCA_963574885.1 Lepilemur ruficaudatus | reverse complement strand
TGCCCGGGCTAGAGTGCCGTGGCGTCAGCCTAGCTCACAGCAACCTCAAACTCCTGGGCTCAAGTGATCCTCCTGCCTCTCAGCCTCCCAAGTAGCTGGGACTACAGGCATGCACCACCATGCCTGGCTAATTTTTTCTATATATATTTAGTTGGCCAATTAATTTCTTTCTATTATTAGTAGAGACCAGGTCTCCCTCTTGCTCAGGCTGGTTTCGAACTCCTGACCTTGAGCTATCCGCCTGCTTCGGTAAAACTTTTTTTTTTAATTTTAGCATATTATGGGGGTACCAATGTTTAGGTTATGTATATTGCTTTTGCCCCACCGGAGTCAGAGCTTCAAGCATGTCCATCCCCCACATGATGTGCACCACAACCATTAGGTGTGTATATACCCATCCTCTCCTCCCCCGTGGACTTTCCTATTCTAAAAGGTAGAAATCAGAAAGAAGAAAGGTCCCAAGCAAGCCCGAAACCTAGCAAGGCAAATTCCATTAGATTTTAAAGATCAAGAGTAATCTTCTTTAGGCAGGCATAATGGCTCATCCCTCTAATCCTAGCACTTTGAGAGACTGAGGCAGGAGGATAGCTTGAGGCTAGGAATTTGAGACCAGCCTGGGCAATATAGTGAGATCCCATCTCTACAAAAAAACAAAAAAGTTAGCCAGGTGTGATGGGACCCACCTGTGGTTCCAGCTACTTGGGAGGCTGAGGCAGGAGGATTGCTTGAGCCCAGGAGCTGGAGGTTGCAGTGAGCTATGATTGCAACACTGTGCTCTAGTCTGAGTAACAGAATGAGACTCTGTCTAAAAAAAAAAAAACAGAAAAGAAAATGTAGCCAAGGAATATGACAGCAAGAGACTGGGAGACAATGGATTAATTTAGGGAAATCTTCTCTTGATTACAAGTTTATCTTTCCAGGTGCAAAACAGAAACAAGACAAGGTCAGCCATTCTTCCACTAACCCAAGGACATCTATATAACTGATGCTTCTTTCACTCCCTTTTAATATTTGCCTTATCTTATGAAAAATACAGAGTTCCAGGGCGTCACAAGAATGTAACCATGTGTCTCACTGCCTACCTCCCTCCTCCTTTTTTCTTTCTGTATGCCCTGTCCCCTTTAAATACTGAGTTCCCAATTCCCACTTGGGTAAAACAGTCACAGATTTGTTTGTGGTTTGTGTTTTTCCTGGGCACATCTTCAGACTTTGGCTTAATAAACTTCCAGTGACTGAGATCTTTGCCTCAGTCACTTATTTCACGTTATCATTTCTTAGCTGGAGAAGTGAGAGATTGAAGTGCTATATACTGGGATGGGAGCAAGTGAGGAAAGAGCAAGAAATGGGGGAACAGAAAGAATTTTGTTGGTGTTTGAGATGCCTTGAAGATTTGCTACTGCAGGGCCAGGCGTGGTGGCTCACGCCTGTAATCCTAGCACTCTGGGAGGCTGAGGCAGGAGGATCGCTCAAGGTCAGGAATTCAAGACCAGCCTGAGCAAGAGTGAGACACCCCCCCCCCGTCTCTACTAAAAATAGAAAGAAATTAGCTGGACAACTAAAAATATACAGAAAAAAATTAGCTGGGCATGGTGGCGCATGTCTGTAGTCCCAGCTACTTGGGAGGCTGAGGCAGGAGGATCGCTTGAGCCCAGGAGTTTGAGGTTGCTGTGAGCTACGTTGACGACGCGGCACTCTAGCCTGGGCAACAGAGCGAGACTCTGTCTCCAAAATGAATAAATAAAATAAAATTTAAAAAACATTAAAAAAATTGGCCTGGCGCAGTGGCTCACACCTGTAATCCTAGCACTCTGGGAGGCCGAGGCAGGAGGATCGCTCAAGGTCAGGAGTTCAAAACCAGCCTGAGCAAGAGTGAGACCCTGTTTCTACTAAAAATAGAAATTAATTGGCCAACTAAAAATACATAGAAAAAATTAGCCAGGCATGGTGGCACATGCCTGTAGTCCCAGCTACTCAGGAGGCTAAGGCAGAAGGATCGCTTGAGCCCAGGAGTGTGAGGTTACTGTCAGCTAGGCTGACGCCACGGCACTCTAGCCCAGGCAACAGAGTGAGACTTTTTCTTAAAAAAAAAAAAAAAAAAAATTTGCTACTGCAAATGTCAAGTAAGCAGCTATATATATGAATCTGGAACTCAGAGGAAGCTTATACTGAAGTTAAAAATTGGGGCGCCATCAGCCTATGGTTGGTATTTAAAAACATTGGATTAGATAATAAGGGACAGCAATGGTTAATTACAAAATTTAAAACTTCAGATGATTTTTTTGTCCTCTTTTTTTATGTTGTTTTTGTTTTTCGTGTACAACCTATGTTTGTTCCTTTTCATTATTCCTTCAGTAAGTACTGAGTTCAGGGGTTGGATGACCTTAGGAAAAGGGAGTCAGGCAATGGCATCTGGAAAAGAGATGAAGGAGGGAGAATCTTTCAGGACTATGGGAAGAAAAGAAGGGATGAGTGGGAGTTGACTGGGAGGGACTAAGGAATAATCATTAAAAGCTAGTTTCTTAGAGTCCTTTCTCTTCAATTATATAGTAAGGTCATTTAGGGCTGTGTACAAGTCTTCTTTTTTCTTTTTTTTGAGACAAAGTCTTGCCCTGTCACCCGGGCTACAGTACCATGGCATCAGACTAGCTCGCAGCAACCTCAAACTCCTGGGCTTATGTGATCCTCCCGCCTCAGCCTCCTGAGTAGCTGGGACTACAGGTGTGTGCCGCCATGCCTGGCTAATTTTTTTTTTCTACTTTTAGTTGCCTGGCTAATTTCTTCCTATTGTTAGTAGAGATGGGGTCTAGCTCTTGCTGAGGCTGCTCTCAAACTCCTGACCTCAAGCCATCCTCCCACCTTGGCCTCCCAGAGTGCTAGGATTTGAACTCAAGTGACCCTCCTGCCTCAGCCTCCTGAGTAGCTGCGACTACAGGTGTGCACCACCACCCTTGGCTAATTTTTAAAATTTTCTTGTAGAGACAGGGTCTTGCTGTGTTGGCCAGGCTAGTCTCAAACTCTTGGCCTCAAGTGATCCTCCAGCCTCAGCCTCTCAAAGTGCTGGGATTATAGGCATGAGCCACCAAACCCTGCTCAAGCCTTATTCTTACCCTGAACATAGTAGATGTTCTAAAGATGTTTGTGGTGGGAAGGAAGGAAGAGTAAAAATATTCACATCACAGATCAGTCGTGATCTGTACATAATTTGTATCCAACCAATACCTAGTTGATTGATTTGCAATATATGCTATAATAAGATAATGGCAACAATGTGCCATTGTGAATTCCATTCCATTCACAATGTGCCATTGTGTGCCAATGTGAATTCTCCAAAGAAAGTTGCCTTCTAAGCACACGGTATTATTGATTCACTCTGCCTAATGACAAACAATTCTAACATTCTCATTTGTTTGGTACCCTGTGTACTTTTGGCCATTTGAATCAAAGACAGATTGGCACTGACCAGTATTCTTAAAACACCTGTGAAAGAGAAAATAAGGAGGATTAGCTGGAATAAGACAGCAATTTGCCGTTGTGAAACCTCAAGAATAGTGGCAATAAAGTATTTAATAGGATGCTACAAACAGAATTTTTAAAACTAAGGCTTTTAAAATAAGGGCTTTAAGAAGAACTTTAAATACAAAATACATTTGGAAAGTTCCCATTGACTGTTTATAGAATGACTTTAGTTTAACTACCTTAAACACTGGTTTTAGATTAAAGGAGTTTTAAATATTGATATTAACATCTGTAACTTGCTTAAAAATCTTTTTTCTTTTTGATGCTTTTCAATAAAAATGTTCCAGTTCATTACTAATGTGGTATTTTTAATATTCAAATTTGTCCTACAAAATAATATAATACGAAATCATAAACACTTAGAACTATACTCTCATCCTTTTTGATTGATGGTACTCTTAATATGGGTGTGACTATAATAGCTTTTATTATTCAATATATTGTGTTTGGTGAGATCTAAAAAGTATGTCTATTTACAGTTATATTTACAAGCAGCGAGAAAAAGACATTGGGAAAGAGGCTCATGCATGCTGGTCAGTTAAATTGGAGAAACAGCCTAGTGAATCTGGCGTCAGCACGTTAGTGACTATTCTGAAGATCTTGGGCAATTTACTTAATCTTTCTGAGTTTTAGTTTACTCACCTTAAAAATAGTGCCAATAATGCCTGAGAGCAATTTGGAAAGCATCTGTGGCAAACCCGTAGATGGCTGCTGCAATATCTCTCATCTCAGGTGCTCTTTTCCATGAGGCCTTGAAACCTCTTCCATTGAGAGGCGGAGTCTATCCCCTCCCTGGGTGTCTGGGTGGGTTTGTGACTATGGCGGCAATGAGACAATTTGACTTCTAAGGCTAGGTCATAAAAGGAGATACCACAGTGGTATCCACCTGTAGTCCCAGCTACTTGGGAGGCTGAGGCAGGAGGATGGCTTGAGTCCAGGAGTTCGAATCCAGCCTGGGCTGGATAGTGAGAGCTCATTTCTAAACAATGAAATGAAATAAATAGGTATCAACCTGTATTTATAAAAAAATAAAAATAAAAAATAAAAGGAGATGCTGAGAAAGACAAAACGACCCCAGTCTTTAACATTTGGAAGCTCACCTGCATTTATAGCTGGGCCATATTATTCTCTTATTGGACATAATCTCACAGAATACCATCCTCAGACAAGATTACTCTAAAACTGGCCAGGCGTTTTTCAGACCAGCCTTGGCAACACAGGGAGATCCTGTCTCTAAATTTAAATGTTAGCCAGGTGTCCTGTTGGGAGCCTAACGTCCCAGCTACTCAGGAGCCTGAACTAGGAGGATAGCTTTAGCTAGGGAGTTGGAGATTGCAGTGAGCTATGATCATGCTACTGCATTCTCTAGTCTGGTGACAGAGTGAAACCCTGTCTTAAAAAACAAAACAACAACAACAAAAAAACACACACAAGAAAAACAAAAACAAAGGATTATTCTGAGACCTTGATAAAATTAAATTAAGCAAGATTAAGATGATTAAGATTAACTCGTGATTTTAGATAAGCACCAAAACAAGGTCACTGTGTCACCCACAAAACACCAACTCTCCACTTTTGGCCAGAATGAGTGACTGCACTTCTTTACCAATTATAGTTTTATCTTCACCCTTGTCTGCCCTCTGTATAGATTTATTGAGATATCCATCAGAATTACATCCAATCTAGTGTGAATCCGTGCTTCCTTATACCTTTCCTCAAATCACTCAACCAAAGCAAGAATCCTGTAATAGGTTCTCTCTAACTCCCTCTTACTGAGAATCCGTGGTTCCCCATGGTGTGTATTCTCTCTCACAGAAGCAATAATTAGTTCAACTTGTTTAACTTCATGTATATTCACCGTGGCCTTTGGTTGGAGGACATTGACAAAGCGCTTTGGCTTTTTTCTCTCAGGGCGCTTGCTTGGGGGTGGAAACCAGCCGCAAGGTAAGCAGACCAATTACCCTGAAGTCACTAGGATACAGTAAGGTCAAATTAGCCCACAGACACAAAAAGAAACCACGTAGAAAGCCCCTGAAACTAAGTCGGGGGACAGAGACAGAGACAGACACAAAGAGAGAAAGAGGTGCTGGTCAGGTCCTCAGTGCTCCAGGCCTGACCTCCCACTCCACCCCCTTGCTTTCTAGCTTCAGCTACTTTCTGGCTGCAACCGCAGGAGCCACCGCCTGGCCCATACCTTCCTAAATTCCTGACCCACAGAAACCTCAAGAGATAATAGAATGATTGCTGTTTGAAGCCACTAAGATTTGAGGGGATTTGATACATACAGTAGATAACATAAAGTGGCACATACTAGGTGCTCAATAAGTGGTAGCTGTCTTTTTTTTGTACTTGTAAGAAGTAAGGCTATTATGTGCAAAACCCCCAACACCTAAATTTTTTTTTTCCCGTAAATTTCTTTTGACAAAAACTTGTGGACTGGTGCCCACAGATCCACTCAATGTATTTTAATCCTGATACCAAAATAAAGTAGACTGATCAATATTCCTCCGTAAGGGGATGAGCTCATTCTGGAGCAATGTTAGAGCAGTACTACGATTGCTACCATTTGAGGAGGATTTTGTGTTTAGGAAATATGTGTGACTCTGTGCATAACTTTAGAATCCATATTTGTGGTTGACTATATTTCCTGGCCCATTGTCCTCTGATGGTGAAGAATATGTTTTAGATAAAGATTAATATGACCTGTTGAAAAATACCTTAACTGAATATATTTCAAATTGTAAAAGTAGTATTTGCTCATAGTAAGAAAACAAAATGAAGATATATAGGCAATCTCTCCTCACTTATCTACTCTCCACCCCCCATCCTCAACCTCTCCCATGATTTAACCATTATCAATAGCTTAGTATGTATTCCCTGTACAGTATATACTAGGTTTATTCCTACACATACACACTTATGATAAAGTTTAATTTATAAATTAGGTACAGTAAGAAATTAACAGCTAATAATAAAATAGGACAATTATAACAATACACTGCAATAAAAGTTATGGGAATATGGTCTCTCTTTCAAAATATCTTACTATGCTGCACTCACCTACTTTTGGAGGGCAGTTGGCCATGGGTAACAAACCATGGAAAACAAAAAGGCAGATTGAGGGGGGACTACTCTATATTGTCAGATAAAAAACAAATCTGATTTAGTTAAGGAGAGACTTTATTTGAAAGGATCATTGCAAGTAGGGGTGGGGAGGGGTTACTGCCACAGGAAGAGACTATTTCCAGCCTCTTTGAAGTGGAATGAAAGGGTGGCTTGACTGGATAGCAGATCAGGGCATTTCACCCTGAGGCCAGTCTCTTCTCAGGAGGGGCTGGTAAGGAGGGGTTACAGGCAGGTGCATGCTGAGGGTGGGTTCAAGTTCAGAGGCCTGGGGGAAGGAGAGAAACTTAACCAAAACTTGGTTAACAAGCATTTTGATCCTGTTGGTTAGTGGGACAAGCAGGTCAGCCAATCGTTTATGCGGCAAAGAATGAGGGAGTTTGGGGGGATCTGAGTCAGGCCTTTTCCTAGTTAAACAAAGGAGTATCCTTGGGGTTTTTCTAAGTCCTAAGGAGAAGGTATTTCGTTGCATTTTGCTATTTACGGGAACACAAAAGGGTGGGGCACTCCCATAGTCTCAGCTACTTGGGAGGCTGAAGCAGGAGGAACCCTTGGCCTTGAGCTCAGAGTTCAAGGCCAATCTGAGAAACACAGTGAGACCTTGTCTGTTAACAAGAAAAAAAGAAAAACAAGTGAGGTTTCTTAATCATCAGTTTTCACTGTTTTCCAGGAGTACAGGACTCAGGTAAAATTAAACATTGTCACAATGCAGAGTTTAATGAGTTTGTTTGCTTTACAAAAATGAGATCATATTAAACGTGCTTCTAATGTCCTCATGTTTCATGAGGTGGTTGTACGATAATATTCAATATTTGGTCTCCTATGCATGAGCATGTTCTTGGCTTTCCGGGTTTTTTCTCCCCCATTTCACTTCAACAATTTAAAAAAAATCATTTCGTTTAAACTTCGCGGTTTCTGCAGCTGCTAAATTTGGGATTCCTAAAAGATACATTTCGTTTTCAAAACCTATTTTTTTTTTCTTAGAATCTTCTTACAGAACTGCCAACTAGTCTGCACTGACTCTTCTCAAACACACACTTTATTCGTGTCCCCATTCCCCCCCACCCCGGAAGGAGGTGACCAGGAAAAAAAACGGTCCCAACACCTTTTCTTTTGTCTTCCGTATCTCCTTTTCCGGAAGCAGGGGATCAACCAGACCCGCCGAATTCCTTCTGTCTGTGACACTCAGGAACTTTTCGACCCCAGCTCTTGGTCCCTCTTAGGTCCGCGGAAGCACGGGAAGGCGTGGCACCGGCCAGGGCATCCTGGTTGGCCGCGTCTCCCTCCCTGGCCCCCCCGAGACGACTCTGAGTACTGAAAGCAAACCGAACACGCCGCGAGGAAGGAGACGTGCGTCGCTGCACGCCACAAAGACACGCTTGCACGATCTTTTTAGGATCTTACCCTTGTTTTGCGAGGGAAAGAAACAGAACTGAAGCGCCTTCGGTTCTTTTGGTTATCTTGTATCAGTCAGCCTGCGGGAGGGAGACCCGGAGATTAGGGGAGGGGTCAGCCGGTCTCCCAGTTAGCAAAGTTCTGGCAGTTGCTAACTCCCTGCTTCTTACGTCGGGACACCCTGGGAATCAGCCACGATAACCTCGTATCATCTCATTTGCTGTTTACAAACAAGGAACCACAAAAACCTGAAATGCACATGGGGTGCCACCCAATACTGAGGCTCGACTGCCAAGGCGAAGAAAAAAATTGCCCTTTCTCCTCTTTCGCCCCGGAGGTGCCAGGTTGCAATCTGTAAATGTATTGTCTGGCCGGTAGGGCTTGACGGTTAATGATTGGCGGCAGAGGGAGCGCGGCCGCGAAGCGAGAGGGACGCCAGCAAGCCAGCCGGGGAGCGACCGCCAGCGCAGGGCCGAGCCCGGCCGAGCCCCCGCAGGCTGCAAGGCGCCGCCTCTCGTCTTCCGGGCCCCGGCACTTCTAGGGGTTCCGGGCGCCGGAGCCGCGCAGGGGCCCCCATGGAGGCAGCCTCGCCGGCGGGACCCGACGCTCCGCGGCCTGCAGCGCAGGCAGCGGAGGGCGCGTCCCGAAGCCTGCTGCGCAGGATAAAAGAGAAACTCTTCACCTGGTGAGTGGAAGCGGCGCGCGGCGGCTCGGCTGGGACGGCGGGAGCCGGCGGGGACCGCGCGGGCGAGACCTGCCGGCGACTCGGCTGCACGTGTCTGCGGAGCGCGTGCACGGGCGGCCGGAGCCGGGAGGCAAAGGTTTCGGCTGCAGGGACTTGGGTTCAGGGGGCTCAACACGTGCACTGGGGATGTTGCGCTTCTCTTGGCCTCTGGAAGCACTTCGTGCTCCTCCCCCTCGGCTCCTTCTTAGAAATCGTGGCAATGTATTGCGGAGGATTTGGGAGAGATTTACGCTGTTGGCACTGTGAGATCGATCCCCAGTAGCCTCCTGGCGGGGAGGGGGCGAAGTCCCCGGAGATGCTGTGAGGGAGGGGTGCCCACCCTTGAGCTTGGCAGGTGAACGCACTCCATTTCCTGGCGCCGGCGCCCGCGTTCCTTCTGCCGCGCAGCCCGTCACACAGGGCCAGGTGATCCTCCACTAACATGAGTTCACCCAAGTGAGAAATCCGGATTACGTTTTGTGCTGCTGCCCGGCGGGAGACCAGAGCCTGCCTCCTTCCTGGGCCAGAGTGAGGTGCTACGGCCATCTCCAGGGTTGGGGTCCAGAGAAGCCTGTTTCTGGTGTCACTGTGTGTGCTCTGTGGAAAATAGGGAGGCATGTTCTTAGGGGATTGGCAGCAACTTCGGGGACAGCATTTCTGCGTTACTGGAGGACTTACGTTTTGGAATTGGAAATAACCCAGGATCTAAATAGTGAAAGCCATTTATGGCGCATTCATTCTGTGTGAGGTATTATGCACATCAGTTTATATGGTTAATATCTAATCCTGGCCACTTTAGGAGATGGCGCTACTATTATACCCACTTTGCAGATGTTGAAACAAAGAAGGCTAAGCAATTTGCCCAAGACCATGAGGTGATCTGTAAGGGGTGGTCGTGCTTGCAAGCCCTAAACTGCATTCTCCACTGGCACCTCATGAAACAGGCATTTGAATTTTTTTTTTCATATGATAAAAGTGAATTTCCCTTTAAAGATTGTGCAAGCTGTGTTCTGAAAAGCTATACCATTTTCAAAACTAGATCAATAAAGGTGCATGTGTTTTTGTCATATAAATAAGTATAGTTTTAAATAGAGATGCATGTGTTCAAAGGAAAGTTGGCCAGAAATCACCTTGTATTATGCATTGTGTATGTCCTGATAAATATGTGGTGAGATCTCAGCTGGGAGGCAGTGTAGTGTAATGGTTGAGGGCACAGATTCTGGACTCAGATCCTGGCTGGGTGGGACCTTGGGCAAGCCACTTCTCTGTGCTCCAATTTTCGTATTTGAAAAATGTAGACTATAACAGTACCTACCTTGTAGGGCTTTTGTGAGGATTAACTGGGTGACTACACAGGAGTGGGCAGACAGAGCCTGGCTCATTTCAGTGTTCTGCATGGGTTAGTTGGTCACCATCAGCTCCATTCCTGGGTGATGGGAACATGTAGTAATTGCTTAGGGAGATTGTCACGGTCCTGTCCATGGCTGGACTTTAAAGTGTTTCCTGAGTTCTCGGGCTCCTGGCTTGGAGGAATCGCAAGCCTTGGCCCACACGGGGGAGAGAAATGATTTTTCTTTTCTTCTTTGTGTGGTAGCTTTTTGTGGGCCTTTTATATTCCTCATGGACAGAATTCTTTAACAGCAGGAATCTTGTCTTTCATTTTTCAATGAATGTAAGAATGAGTGAGGATGACAAAGGTTCTTGAGGCTTTCTTTCCATTTTGTCTCACTCCTTGAACTCTTCCCTTTATTTATTTATTTATTTATTTTTTGAGACAGAGTCTCACTCTGTTGCCTCGGCTAGAGTGAGTGCCGTGGCGTCAGCTTAGCTCACAGCAACCTCAAACTCCTGGGCTCAAGCAATCCTTCTGCCTCAGCGTCCCGAGTAGCTGGGACTACAGGCATGTGCCACCATGCCCGGCTCATT
>CAUYRT010091327.1:0-11382 GCA_963574885.1 Lepilemur ruficaudatus | reverse complement strand
TCTGGCAACATCCCCTTGGCCTATGCATCTTTAAACCTCCGGTATCTAAAACTGATGTTTAGAAGACAAACACTCCAACAACTATGTATTGGGATACAGGTTTGCTGTATGAATGCATAAACCTTGACTCCTAGTCTTATGGTCTTTTTATGAAAAAAAAAAAAAACCTGCTGATTTAAAGGCAATCATAGCAACAATAAAAATAAATAAATGGGACCTTATCAAATCAAAAATCTTCTGCCTAGCCAAGGAAACAATCAACAGAGCAAATAGACAACCTACAGAATGGGTGAAAATATGCACATGCTATACATTTGATAAAAGGCTGATAATCAAAATCTACAAAGAACTCAAGCAAATCAGCAGGAAAAAATCAAACAACCCCATTAAAACATGGGCAAAAGACATGAACAGAAGCTTTTCAAAAGAAGACAGACTAATGGCCAATAAATGTACAAAAAAATGCTCAACATCTCTAATCATCAAGGAATTGCAAATCAAAATCACAGTGAGACATTATCTAACCCCAGTGAGAGTTGCTTTTTTCAAAAAATCCCAAACAAAAGATGCTGGCATGGATGAAGAGAAAAAGGAACACTGTGTGCCCATCTTGACATTAACAAAATTTTCATAGAAAATTCAGTTTTGGACAATGTAACTTCCTTCTGATCCCTTTGACATAAGCTGGTTGAAATGTGAATGGTAAAGTAAATGAATCTGGTGACATATTTTATCTTTTAGATAAAGACCTATAAAATTATTTTTACTAGATCACATTTATATAACAAAAACTTTTAAATGTGAGGCATAAACCTACTTGAAATGTCAGGATAGCAGTTTCAGAATATAGTTCCCTTTATTCTGTGGGATCTTCTAGGCAATTCTTTAACTTCCTCCATTACCCATATCCTAATGTGACAAGGAAGTAGCCAGCAAAAAACAACCTCAGCTTTTATAATGAGTTTTCCTTTTGAATACCATGAACTCAATTTTACAGTCTTCTCTTTTCCAAAATAGAGATCTGTTTTCACACATGAGTATGCTTCTGGGGGCATATATAAGAGGACCCAGGAATTAAATCTTAGGACTCAGGAAGAAATAGTACCATAATGATGATGCCTCAAAACTCTTGGCATATTGGTAAGGATTTCCTTTAATTTTGCTCTTCCACTTGGGACATGGTGGGTATGGTAGGAGTATATATAACAACATAAAGACATAAATATTGTGCAGTAAGGACAAAAATAGTACATGAAAAATATTAAAAATATTGAAAGTTTTATGGAGCTTAGAGTAGCAGCAATATTGGAAGCAAAATTGAAATCCAAGAAAGGGGAAAATTGTTAATAAAGTCAACAAAAAATGTATGATAAAGTGTAGAGATTAGAATTAGCATGAGGATATGAAGTTGTGGAAAGGAAAAGAAGGTATAAATGAGAAACTCGTATTTATTGTTGCCAAATTCCAGGTACTACAGTAAATGCTTTACATCATTTCAGTTTAATTCACACATGTGACTTATGATATAGATATTATTAACCCCATTGATAGATGGCAAATGAACATTTATATTTATGATGTAGATATTATTAACCCCATTAATAGATGGCTAACTGATTTATGTAAGGTCATACAGTAGGTTTCAAAGTGTAATTTAAAACCATGACCAACTATGTCCAAGCCCTTGATCTTCTTGTTATACATTTTAGTAAAGGATAAAAATAAAAAGACATTGTGATAAAAAAAAAAAAGAACAAGTCCTTAATGGACCTTAAAGACTAAGGATGTAGAAAGGAAAATATGGCCAAGAAATATTTCAGAGCACACCTGAAACTAATAGTGATCTTTCAGCTTATACTTCATAGATGTTTAGTGGAAATAAGGAATGGTGAAGGGCAAGGCTGCCTCCTATCTAGCAAGACTCAACTTAAAAAAAAAAAAAGACTCAACTTAATGAATTCCAGTGTGAATTCTTAATTCATATGTGATACTTAAAGAATAATTTTATTTCAGTTTTATGGACTTCCATCTTAGCACTACTTTTACTGTATCCCAGAGATTTTGGTAGCTTGTGTCATCTTTGTTGTTCAACTAAAAAAATCTTATGATTTCCATCTTGATTTTATTATTGACCCAAGGATCGTTTGTTCAGCAGCAGATTTTTAATTTTGATGTATTTTTATAGTTTTGAAAGTTCCTCTTGGAGTTGATTTCTAGATTTATTCTACTGTAGTGTAAGAAGACACATGGTATGACTTTAATTTTTCTGAATTTTCTGAGACTTGTTTTGTGACCTAACATATAATCTATCTTAGAAAATGTCCCATGTGCTGATGAGAAGAATGTATATTCTTCAGTTTGGGGCTACAGCGCTTTATAAATGTCTGTTGGGTTCATTTGTTCTAGAATCCCATTTAAGTTCAGTGTTTCCTTGTCGATTTTATGCCTTGATGATCTGCCCAGGTCTGTCAGCACAGTATTGAAGTCCCTGGCTATTATGATGTTGTTGTTGATTTTCTCACTTAGATCTAGTAGGATTTGTTTTATGAATATGGGAGCTCCTGTGTTAGGTATATATATTTAGAATTGTTATATCTTCTTGTTGAATTGCTCCCTTTATCATTATATAATGTCCGTCTTCATCTTTTTTTTTTTTACCATTGTTGATTTAAAGTCTATTTTATCTGATATAAGAACAACTACTATTGCTTTGTTTTGTTTTCCATTTGTGTGGAATATGTTTTTCAACCCTTTTTCTTGAGTCTATGAGAATCTTTGTGAATTAAATGGGTTCCTTAGAGATAGTATATACTTGAATTGTACTTTTTATCCATTAAGCCAATCTACATCTTTTGAGTGGAGCATTAAGACCATTTACATTTTTTTTTGACACAGAGTCTCACTCTGTTGCCCTGACTAGAGTGCCATGGCATCAGCCTAACTCACAACCACCTCAAACTCCTGGGCTCAAGTGACCCCCCTGCCTCAGCCTCTGAAGTAGCTGGGACTACAAGCATGCACCACCATGCCTGGCTAATTTTTTCTATATATTTTTTAATTGTCCAGCTAATTTCTTTCTATTTTTTTAGTAGAGACAGGGGTCTTTCTCTTGTTCAGGCTGGTCTCAAACTCCTGAGCTCAAAGTATCCTCCAGCCTCAGCCTCCCACAGTGCTAGGATTACAGGCATGAGCCACCATGCCTGGCCCCAAGACCATTTACATTCAATGTTAGTATTGATATGTGAGATACTGTTCTCTTCATCATGTTGATTGTTATCTAGTTGGTTTGCTTTCTCCCTTGTGTTATGGTTTTATAAGAGCTGTGACTTTTAACTTTCAGGTGTTTTTATACTGGTGGTCAGTGATTGTTGTGTTCCATGTACAGAGCACTTTTAAGCATATCTTGTAGGGCAGTTCCAGTGGTGACAAATTTCCTTAGCGTTGCTTGCCTGGGAAAGACTTTATTTTTCTTTCATTTATGAAACTTACTTTTGCAGAATACAAAATTCTTGGCTGGCAGTTGTTCTGTTTAAGGAGACTAAAAAGGGGTCCCCAATCCCTTCTGGTTTGTAAGGTTTCTGTTGAGAAATCTGCCAGTAGTCTGAGGGATTTTCCTTTGTAAGTTATTTGATGCTTTAATCTTGCAGCTTGTAGGATTTTCTCCTTCACTTTGACTTTGGCTAGACTGATGACTGTGTGTCTTGGTGATGTCCTATTGACTATGAATCTTCTAGGCATTCAATGACCTTCTTGTATCTGGATGTCTAAATCTCTGACAGTACCAGGGAAGTTTTCCTCAATTATTCCCTCAAATAGATTTTCCATACTTTTTTATTTTGCTTCTTTTCCATCAGGGATACCTGTGATTCTATATTCATTTGCTTACATAGTACCATATTTTTCAGGGATATTGTTCATTCTTCTTTATTCTTTTTTCTACATTTCTGACTGACTGGATCAATTCAAAACCTCTGAAATTCTTTCTTCTGATTGGTCTAGTCTGTTGTTAAAACTTTCTATTGTATTTTAAAATTCCCTAAATGACTCTTTTCATTTCTAGAAGTTTTGTTATATTATTCTTATATTATGTAGCTCCAGCTCTTTAGTGAATTTTTCATTTATGTCTTGAATTATTTTGGGGGAGGGGTTTCTTTGTTTTGGTTTTTAACTTTCTCATCAATCCCATTGATCTTACTTAACATCCATATTCTGAATTCCATATCTGACATTTCAACAATTTCCTTTAGGTGGGAGTCCATTGCTGGAGAATTATTGTAATCCTTTGGGGTGTATGTATCAAGTCAGCCTGATTTTTCATATTGTCAGAGTTCTTACTCTGATTCTCATCTGAAACCTAATCTGAAACCTCTTCTCTCAGCTCAAGACAGATAGCTTTGTGGTACACCTGTTTTCTGCTGTGAATTTCTGTTGCCCAGTGAAGAGAAGGAGAGGTTTCTGGATGACATGCTTGAGTCCTACTCCAGAAAATTGACCATGCAGGGAAGGGATAGATGCACTTTGAGTCTTTAATTAACACTGCTGCTCTACTGTGTCTACCTGTTCTCCTGTGGTTGTCATGGGCAGTGGGAATGCAGGGCATGAGCATTTGACTCATCCAGGTCGATCAGTGGCACTGCTACCCAGGCTACAGTGACAGTGGCTGTGCCACCTAGAAAACAGAAGTGGGTGCCTGGGGCTATGGGCATTCTCTCTGTCCAAGTCCCACAACAGCTGTGGCTGTGTGGGGCCACCCAGATGGTGGCAGTGGGCTCCAGGTCCATGGATTTCCATTCTGTCTGGGTCCCCCAACAGCAATGGGGATGTGTAGCTCCCACCCAAAAGGTGCACAAAAGTTCCTGGCATCCCCACTTCCTCCCCAATATGGCAGCAGCAACAGATCTGACCCTTGGGTAGATGCAGCTCTCTAGGGCTAGGACTTCAAAATGGCAGTAGCCACAGCACTCAGAATTCATAAACCAGAAGGACCCCACTGTGCCTTCTCTCTGAAGCAATTCCATTGCATGGTCTCCAGTCAGCTCCCTTTGTCAGTCCAACAGCCTGCTGCAATGGAGGAGCCCTTCTGCAGCTCCAATTGCAATGTCCATAGGGGAAGTGTGGAGCCCTGTGGTTCTTTCCTCTGTCCCTTCCCCACATGTGGGTGCCTTCTCTGTGTACCTCTGATCCTGCTGAGTGGGTCACCCCCTTCCTTCTCCTTCAATGTGGGAGCCTCCCATTACCTCTCTGTTGATTCCCAATGCTCTCTCTTAGACAATCTATCTGATGATGAATATCTACTTGCCATTTTTTATCCTCTCCCTGAGAATAGTGAGTACAGGCTGCTTCTAGTCCACTATCTTGGCCCCTCCTTATTTAACTTTTAACACACTGCCTGCCATGTGTATAATTAGAAACAGAACAAGAAAGATGAAGTTCTTGAATTTCATGAGATGGTATTAGATAGATAGAGGGTCACAAGTTCTGGCATTATACTTTACTAGCTGTCTCCCTTCTCTAGGCCTCACTACTGCCCTCTTTGTTCAGGTTCATCAGTTCTTCCATATATTGGTATCAGATCTACTAACTAGTACCCTTATAGCATGTCTTTTGTTCTAACCACTCTTACAGATGGCTGCTCAGAGTTTCCTGGAGGAATTTGTGCATGTGAAATGGCCTCCTAGGATAATCCTATGCATGAGAGTTGATGGAACTGAATATTCCTATAATTAGGAATAAAAAAAGAAGAGAAAAAATAAGAACAACTTAATAAGTGCTTTGGATGATGACAGAAAAGAAGGAAATTGGGGCACTAATTGCCCCTTTCATACTTATTTCTCTATCTTTGGTATTATAAGAATGTTTTTTTCTTGATTTAGGTAAATTTTCTAGAATGATGGTTGTAATTGATGATACTTATTATACTAATGTCTCTGTGATTATTACTATTGACAGAACTCAATATGGTATTACCTGTTCTTAGAGAAGTACCTTGGATCAATTGTAGTCTCAAAGCATCATCTGAAAAAATAAGATGTCTACCAAAGTAGCCTATCACTCCTCTCTCCACTTCTGCACAGCCCAAGCAGCTGAGCCTGTTCCCTGTTCTAAGTGGGGAAACTGGCCTTCTGGATAGTTGTGTGTGACCTTTTGACTGAATCCAAATTTTACAGAACAAATCCTTTTAATAAAGGGGTTTGTTTTGTGAAGTTTGGATTCTGTCAAGGGGCCACACTTGGGGATCTGGAGGGCCACGTGTGGCCTTGAGGCTGCAGGTTTCTCAAATCTTTGTAAGATACTAATAAAAATACTGTTTAAGATAGTTCTTTGCTGGGCATCATGTCTAACTCTGAGAGGTCAAGGTGGGAGAATCACTTCAGGTCAGGAGTTTGAGAGCAGCCTGAGCAAGAGTGAGACCCTCTCTCTACCAAAAATAGAAAAAAATGTTAGTGTGTAGTGGTGCACACCTGTAGTTCCAGCTACATGGGAGGCTGAGGCAGGAGGATCACTTGATCCCGGGAGTTTGAGGTTGCTGTGAACTACAATGATCCCACTATACTCTACCTAGGGCAACAGAGCAAGACCCTGTCTAAATAAATAAATAAATAAGATAGTTTTCTATCAATTACAGATTTTCTGTATCCTTCAAGTAAACATGATGATAAATATTATTTTAAAACATTCTTTCTACATTTATCCCTATAAATCACTATGGATTAATCTTCCCATCTGCCTTTAAAATAAACTTTCTAAAATGTACATTGTATTTATCATGTTCCGATTAAATTCTTTAAAGTCCCCAAATTACTCTCAGAATAAATTCTCGACTCTTTTGCTTGTACTTTGCCTCTATCTCAATTCATTCTTCTCTCCCAAGTATAGCATAAACTTGACTAGCTGAAGAACTGAGAATAGACTGGGAAGTCAGGGAGAAGGGGGAAAGGTGGCAAGACCCTGCAGGTAAAATGGTGACACTGAAAAAAAAGTGGATAGCTGTGGTAAATATCATGAGCTCAATCAGCAGTTACTGCAGCTAACTACCAATTTGATTAGCTTGTGCATGCCAGTCACAAACTACTCAGTAGATTGCAAAGAAGAACATTTATTCATTCTTCTATTCCTGTAAGAAAGCACTAGATCTGGTACATATCTCATACTCAATAAATGAGTAAATGAATTAGCAAAGTGGGGTGATAATGTTAGGAGGAAGAACATAGTGATAAAACTGGAGAGAAGGTGGATCAAAGAGTTGAGAAGTAAAAAGAACTAGCCCCAAAATGCTAATCAAACCACCCCAAACAGTTTCAAAATACATTTAGACATAGAATGCAAACTTCAACATCACATGCTAAAACATCTGCTCCAATACAAACCGTTTGGTGGCTTTGCATCACAAACAGGATCTAATGTTGTGACATTTTGGGGAGAAACAGACTTTTAGTACAATATATTTGACAGGTGGCAGAATAATTCTTACTGCTTCTATCTTATTATGGGTTTAAATCATTAAGGTCATATAACAATTCTCAGAAAGATACTAAATTCTATCTCTTTATATTTTGTTTCTCCAGATTTTGGAAGAAGCTGCTGTCATCAAAATCTTTTTTCTACTGTGGTAATTTACATCCTGCTCCTGAATTCCTGTTTTCTCACCAGCACTTTTGGTGAGTTCTGAGGGATAATGACTTTGGGTCTTAAAATACTTGATCTCGCCTTTGCCCTACTCACTATCCAAAATAACTATCTTGAGGGAAATAGAACATGAAAAACAAATTTGGAAGTCCAATAAATATATCCAGTAAATAAAGATGTCAGAAATATTAATATTTTCATACATTCCATGTTAAAATTTTCTTTGAGACTTTTTCCTTCAGATAAAGATAATTTACAAATGTGAAATGTCATATTGAAAAAATATCAATATCACATTTTTGCAATTAGAAAAATATATTAAAATAAATTTGCAACCTACAGAAATCAAAGAAAATTAAACATAAAAAACATGTAGAATATTAAACTCAGAAAAACACTATTAGAAATTTAAAATGCCAATTTGTAGTATATTTTCATATGATTATACAATCAGTATTTTAAGGAAAATTAGTATTGGATCATGCATATACATTACCTTTAATATCTTTATTTCCTTATATATCACACCTGATACATTGTTTTACTGGCTGTGTACATTTCTGTCATCTGGATGCATGTAAATAGATTTTAGTAAGAACTTACATGTAAATAATGAAATAATTTAATTAAGTTACATTTTAATTATTTTAAAAATAAATTATATTTTATAGATCTGACACAGAAATGATCATTTTTACATATTTTTTATTATTTTCCTTTTTGTCCTCATTAATTTTATTTTTTTATTTTTATTTATTTTATTTATTTATTATTTTATTTTAGCATATTAAGGGGGTACAAATGTTTAGGTGACATATATTGCCTTTGCCCCATGCCAACATTTATTGTTTTGGGACTTTTTGATAAAGGTCAGGGTTTGCTTTATTTGAACATAATTCCATCCTTGCAAAATTCTGTAGGAATATCTTAAAGAAATTTGCAAACAATATAAAATTTTATAATAATCTAAGTAAATAATTTGAAAGATAGTAAGAGAATGGATAATTTAGTATTTTAAATGGCAGACTGAAACCTTCAGTCTGAAACTCTTAGCAAATTACAACTCTCTCTCTGCCAACTAAGGAACATACATGTGGTAATCATAACAATGGTGCCCAATCTCAAAATAAAATTGTCCGTGTCCTAGTCCTCAGAACCTTTGAATATACTAGGATTCATGGCAAAGAGAATTAAGATAGCAGATGAAATTAAGGTTGCTAATCACCAGACCTTAAAATATTTGAAAATAATTCCATCCCCCCAATAAAAAATTCTGTTGGAATATTTGAAAGAAACTCTACTGACAATATAAAATGTTATAATATTCTAATTAAATTATTCTGGATTATCCAAGTTGATCTAATGTAAACATAAGGATTCTTGAAAGTAGAAGAGGGCTCAGAAGATTGTCAGAGTGAAGCAGTGTGAGAAAGACTGTACAGGCTATTGCTAACTTTGAAGACAGAAGGCGATCACTAACCAAGGAGTGAAGAAGGCTTCTAGAAGCTGGAAAAAGCAGCAAAACAGATTGTCTTCTAGGCTTCCATAAATGAACACAACCCTGCTGACACTTTTATTTTTCCCAGTAAAACCCATTTCACACTTAGGCCTTCAAGAACTGTAAGATCATAAATTTGCATTGGTTTGAGCCATAAGCTTGTGGCAGTTTGTTACAGCAGCAATAGGAAGCTAAGGAACAGAGTAATGTTCTGAGCCACTGTATAATATAGCTGCTGAACATGTGTTATTTGGCTAAAGACAAAGCAATTTAGTGTGAAGTTGGAAACCTTATGAAAAGATCAATTTATATTTTTTGCTTTTATTTAGAGTTTTTAAGCCTCAGAGATGGGCATTTTGCCACAGTCATGAAACATGACCTATTTTCATATCTATGTCTGCCTATACATGAATGTACGTGCTTTTAGGAAATCTGGAAAGACCTTAAATTAAAGATTTCCACAATTTACATTTGTTATGGTCAGGTCCTTATTGCATCAATTTATAGCCCAGAACACCAGTCATTAATTAAACCCTGTTGATACACAATAAATATTCAATTAACTTTGAGCATGCTTCACTCTAAACTTTGCACTTTGCAATAAATAATTGAAATTTAATATCTGTTCTTGGAGGTTTATTTATTTATTTATTACTGTAACGTTAGTGCCTAGAATATTGTGTGACGTGGTAGAGTCTCAAAAATATTTACTGACTAAATGAGTGAAGACAAGCACTGCTGAGTTCACTGAAGTATTCTCTTAGGGCATTTTGTTAAGGCAACTCTCCTTAAGGCACCACCAGGCTTCCTGATGACTGTGTCTATTCCTTGAGTGTCCACAACCCATTTCAGAGGAGTTCAAGCCTGTGCAAACGTTCCCAATTCTGCTTTTCGCTGATATAAATACTGTTCAGGTACTTATGTTCTCAATGTCTCAAAGGTTATTTTTGGGTAATGGCTCTTTCAGTTTTCATGCATCCTTTTCTGAGCATCCTCATTTAAGATATAGCCAACGATTTGTCCAGTATCTGTGCTGCTACTGTGCTGTACCCGCAACCACTGCACTCTAACTTAAGATTAATTTTCTCAAAAACAACCTCTTTGGTTCTTCATCCTAGTAGACCTCTTTTGAGCTGACCCTACTAGTTCTCTAAAATATAGCCATACAGAGTAAAATCAAATTATAAACATAGGTTAGGTGTAAGCTCATACTCCCTTTAGCTCCAAAGAAATTCTTTTTTTATAAGTAACCTTTAAAAATATCCATAATGTCATAAAAAACCTTTAAAACAAAGCCTGATACAAAGTAGACTCTTAATGTTATTTTCTCACATTTTTGTATTAAGAACCATGAAATACTTTCCCACTGGAAAAATTGCTTATATTCATATAAAGAGTATAGGATTTTGAATATTTAAAGTCATAAACCCAGTGAGACAATTATTTGATATGATTTTCTAACAGATCTGTAGTTAATTTGAATAAAGTATATAAAGAACAGGGGAGGAAGTTCAATAATAATATCTTGAGCTTTTGGAGCCCCATTGCAAAAATCTTCATAGTTACGAAGATTGGGAAGATTATCCTTAATGCTACTTCTCCACTAAATTAGAAGATAGGTTTGGCTCTAAATTACAATACCAAATTTGCATTTCATGATAATAATTAAACTAGTCAATAAAATTTATCTAATCAGTATTTAAATTCTATTCTTCTGAAAAAAGGATAATAATACAAATTTGTTTGTTTAAGGATTGGTCTTGGTCTTTTCATCTTCTCTTCAAAGTACTTTGGTTTTTTTTAGACATGGTCCAAAAATATAAGAAGATATGAATCAAAGTTGGATTTAATTTCAAACTATCGCACTTCTTCAGAGTTTAAATCATTTGACTTTTTTAAAAAGCCAGTAATCAAAAATATATTGACACATGTAGCATTTAATTTTCGATATTCTAATGTGATTAAGCATACATTTCATGAAAATAAAAGTCCTATAAACTAGACATTATAAATATAGGAAGCTAATGTTTTGTAAATAAGATGTCAATTTCCCACTATTTTTTTTTTTTTGAGACAGAGTCTTACTCTGTTGCCTGGGCTAGAGTGAGTGCCATGGCGTCAGCCTAGCTCACAGCAACCTCAAACTCCTGGGCTCAAGCAATCCTTCTGCCTCAGCCTCCCAAGTGGCTGGGACTACAGGCATGCACCACCATGCCCGGCTAATTTTTTCTATATATTTTTAGTTGGCCAATTAATTT
>CAUYRT010091326.1:0-17051 GCA_963574885.1 Lepilemur ruficaudatus | reverse complement strand
AGTCTTTTAATTTTCACTTTGGCTAAATATATGACTATTACTCACAGTGACCTTTGATCCTATTTTGATCAAACATGTTAAATCTTTGATATTTTTAACAAATTCCCAAAATCAAATTCTAATTTAAGCCTTTTTCTTCATCTAAGATTAACTCTGGAATTTTCCAATGGGCCTTTGTAACATCTCAAATGTTTGCCTCTCTTGTAAAAAGAGAGATATTAAACTAATTGGGTTTATATGATATATTAAATTATGTGCGTATCTTTGTCAAATAATAAATAATGCTAAACCTTCTTTGAGTTATATTTCTATGGATTTTTTATTAATATGTTTCATAAACTATATGAAATTCATGGAAATCCAATAGTCCTAGTATAATACTATTAGACATAATTCCAATTATTACCTTAAAATGTTGTATGCAACAGAAATAACTGAATTTCCTCATCAATTATATCATTATGAGATCTTTAACCATGGCCATTTTAAGTCATGTCTTTCACAGACAGTTAATTGTTTACTCTGGTACTTCCCTAGACAACTATAAGCCTAAAGTGTTTTATCGTCAAATAGCTTTATGTAAAGGACTCTTGCAAATACAAGTTTCCGATAACTTTAAGATCATACCATTGGACTGGATACGAATTCCTAGAACGCTAATGAAGAACGTGACCAGCTCATAAAAATGCTAATGCAACAAGCAGAACAAAAATTAATTAAATACCAAGGAAATGATTTGGCAGATTTTCATGCCAAGTCAGCCAGTACTGAAATTGTTAAGATACACAATTTGAATTAACTCCATAAGAATAATCCAATTTAATAAATAGTGTACTGCATCTGATTGGTAAAAACAAAATTGATATGTGAAAGGAGGTAAATTCAATGTTAAGTGTGGACTCACAAAGGGCCTGGATTGCTTCCTGGTCCTTTCTGAGTCTTTAAATCTTTCATTATCAAAAGTTCGGCCCTCCATGACTAATCATGAAAGAGATAAAACAACTCAAATTATGAAAACGATATTGGTGGATTGACTATTCTAAAATCTCTGAAATGGTTTATAACCAATATTTGGCTTGTCAAATGTATAATTCTGGTAAGACAATACACACCTCAGGTCTTACATTTCCAGCACCCACTGGATTATTTGAACACTTACAGATGGATTTCATTCAACTACACCGTGAATACATGTTTTCTGGTTGTATAGAATCTTTCCCATTCAGGAAGGTCAGTGCTATGACAGGAACTAAGTGGTTATTTAAAAATGTGTTTCCCTTATGGGGCATTCCTGGAGAAATCTTCCAGGTACTAATTTCATTGGACAAGTTATGAAACAGTTAAATCGGGCATTACAAACACAACGGTATTAGGGAAAGCTAACTAAATTGATTGGATTGCCTTAGTAAAAGGTATTACCAATTGATGGCCATCAGATTTACTCCTACTGGAAAGCACAGATTGATCTCTTATGAAATGATTACTGTAAGGCCTATGACCCTAGTAATAAACCTCACATATCTCCCACTTTTATAAACTCGGACATGACTTAATAACAAGACTTGAATACATTACGCTAAATCGTATTTTTACAAGCTAAAAGAAGCTCTTTGTAACCCACCAACTGATAATAAAGAGACCTTTCATCATCTAGAATCTGGAGATTGGCTATTCTGGAAACAGCACCAGAGAAAGATTGTTTTTGAACTCGTTGGAAGAAATCACGCCTATTTCTTCTCTGCAGCAAAACCTCAGAGCTCCAAGTCTTGCAGCCACATGTCTCTTAACTCAAAAGGGCCCTCCAGACTCCTGGAACTGTAAACCTATTATAGATCTTAAGATGAGGATGACCAGGGAAGTTTTCCCCAGAAGCAGATGACATTATGGATATGGACACCTTTCCCAAGATTGTGGATCAAGACTTCTCTACCATTATGAAAGTCTTAACATTTTTCCCTTTCTCCTGTTTTATATTGCCCTAATTTACTTCCTTTCATTACAAAAAACAACAACAAAACAGAACAAACAAAAAGAACCCCAAAAAGCAAACAACAACAAAAAAAAACTACTACCATGGATCTGTGGATTGTGTTAGCAAAGGCTTATGCTGTATTAAGAAACCAGGGCAATAGTTGGGTTTTGGTGATTGCCCCCAAATTAGGAAACAATTCCACTAATGCCAATGTCTCTGTGTGTTCCCAGTGAGTCACCTTGAAACTCCAAAAGAAGAATAGAAAATAATTCTTGATATTCTAGACATCACTACTACTTGCTTTCTATACTCACTGGAAATAGTACCCTGACATTCCCAATTAATAATCTAATTGCTATCAAATACAGAAAACCTATCAGAGTGATGCCTGCAAAACGTATATTGTGCTTCCAGGCATCACTCATTTAAAACCTTGGAGCTACTTATGCGAGTAGTGGTAATTGCCTGTATGATGTTACTATATTAAATTCAGTAAGATCCCTTTCCACCAAATGCATCCTTACAGCATGCTATAAAAGGGACCACTGAAAGTTAAGCCTCCCACTGGACCTTGTTCAGGGGCTATGCAGACGTATAGGTGAATAAATGTAACTGGCTCCCGCTCAAACACCACTAGGTGGCCTTCTTTTCCATCCTCAAAAGGCCTAAATTGGTCTGTGGAGACATTACTTACTCTGTTCTGCCTTCTCACTGGTTTGGATCTTGCTATTTGGCCTGGCTCACTATTGTCTTTCCCTAAAAGTTCCCCTAATACCTCTAATAAGAAGAAGCCAAAATGGTCAATAACTGAAATTAGCACCAATCACAAAATAGATGAAGATAAGTTAGTTTCCACTGAGGAAAGTTTCCAGGGAAATTTCCTAGGGACTCAATCCTGGCAGTAAGTAGTGGGGTGCTTGTTGCATGAAATTTGAAGCTCATTAGTAAATCTTGGATTTTGTAGCCAATTAGATCTCCCAAGGGTTCAAATGGGTAGAAGCCACTCTCCAAAAGGTGCATGCATAAGAACATCCATCTTCAACAAAATACTTAATAGAACATCACATAGCTTTAGATCTCCTCTTTGCCCATGTTGGAGGGCTTGTGTACGGTATTGAAGAAAACTGAATATTGTACTTATCTTTCCCCTGATTTTACTACTACAGAAGCTTAATTTACAAGTTGGCTGATACTGCTGTTTCTGTAGACATTGCCACTCAATATATTAAGGAAATTTCTCAAGGGAAAGGAACATATGGTATGTTTATGGGATCAGCTAATATTTGGTATTACGGGCATCCTAAATGGTGGATGGTAAGCTTTGCTATTCCAAGGTTTTCTAATCTGTATGTTTCTTTCAGTGAGTCTGCAGGTTACTATGACTTGTGTTACCAGGCTAATTACAAAAATAGATACATCTTTACATCAGACCATTTTACAGCCAACTACGGTTCTTAATCGCTATACCTGAAACAAAGACTATAACCAATTGGACTGTTGAACTATTTTTATTTCCTGAATTTTGAATTGTTTGATTTTGACTAGTTGAGTGTGCGGAGACTCCTGTTAGGGAGTATACTCTAGTTTCTTCATACTGTCTGCCTAATAGCCATCATAATAGTCTCTCTGATGTGTTGTAATCCCTCAAGTGTCTTAAGTGCTCATATGCATACATCTTTGTACATCAAATGGTCTCATTATGCTTAGAATAATAAAAACATGAAAAAGCATGAAGAATCATCCAACTAATTTGACATTGTGAATTGAGAATTCCATACTGATATCAAACAAATCCATTATGACGGTGACAGAAAGTGGGTTTAATGTCCAAGGGTTTGGTTAGTTTCTCAAAATTGAGAAGCTAATCAAAAGGGGGGCATTGTTAAATTAAATTAAATTTGGCCTAAAGCTTTTCTTTTAATATCATGTGGAAGAGGGATATTTAGACAAAGCTTGGCCTTGTTAAAAAGCACATTATAGGAAAGGGATTCTGAGGTAGGGTTTTCAAACTTTTAAACACATATTGGTTAGACTTATGTGTCACATCAGCTACTGGCTTTGTAATAAATGCACATAGAGTTTTACAAAAGTATCCACAAGGTACTTTCAAATGTGTTTTGCAACTTTTTCCATGTTCTTGGCAGGTTCTGTGCAGGAATAACTTAACTACCAGTGTATGCGGCATACTATTACACATCATAGTTATGTGATTACAGGAAACAAATGAGTATTCTCTGTGCTATTTTCAGTGTTCATATTCAGCCATTGGATACAGAAAAAAACCATTAAAATGCATGTAGTGATAGCATATATTCAGCTACACTGTGGTCCAAATCAAGTATAACCGATATTTTTCCACTACCTTCTCTCTTCAATACCAGTACTTCAACTTCATACTTATTATTATTGTTATTCTTACTTAAAATGTTGGGATACTAATCTGATTCATCTCCCTACTTCCAGTCACTCCTTGATCCAATATATCCCACATCTATTACTGCCAGAGTAATCTTACTTTTGCCCAGTTTTGATAAACATTGAAAGTACTTCATGTCTGCCTCTTCCTTGGTAAACTAAAAATAGCCCTCACAGCCTGCCATTGGAAGCTTTTCACCACAAGGACTTCATTTACTGTTCCTTTTTAATCTCTTGATACTCCCCCTTTTGCAACTTTCTATTCTGCTTCTGGTTTCTCAACATACCCTGCACTTTCTTCTCTAGTACCGTGATTTTTATATCTTTCACTTGAAATTCAGATTACCTTTTCTTATCTTTTGAAGTTTAACCAACTCTTAATTTTTGCTCAATTGGCACAAAGCCCAATATTTTTAGAGTCTAATAAGATAGTGAATTGAGTCTAAGGCTTTCACACGTGAAACATGATAGACAATCTACATTTCAGAGCAGTTGGAGAAGAGCACCGGAAACATAGCAGTTAATCTAGTTTTTCCACTGGTAACTATTAAAAGATGCATTTTACCTTTATATACATATTTTTTTATTTTTTACTATCATGCTTCTTTCCCATTCTACCACTTGCTCCCCAATATAGATTTCCTGTGGATAATTAATAAGAGCAGCTTCTATTTGTTTAGCATGTCTGTTTTAGTTCAACATTGATATAGCCTGGATCTGGACACAGAACATCTACCTTGGTTTCAATCTTATTTGCTCTCTTACATTTATGAATCCTACTTGAAATTCTTGCCTTCAATTTCCTGAAGCACAAAATAGAAAGTATCATACTTAACTTGCAGGATTCTTGAGATAACTTAACAGCGGTAATATATGCAAAATGCTTGGCACAGTGTAGGTGGTCAGTTGATATTTATTGACAATAATTAGCCAGCAGAAAAAGATGACATCTGTGTTTTTTCATTGCATCATTACTCTGGATTTTTGTGTAATTTGCAAACAATGTAGACCTGTAGTGGACAAAGTGAGTGCAAGTTAATAGAAGAGTAACTGAAAATGTGCTTGCAATGTCCTAGCTTTTAGAGCTACTTTTGGCATTATTGCCAATGTTTTCCCAGGCAAATCCCTTATTTTCCATCCCTTAATTTCCTTATCTATTAGTCAAGGGTATTATATTAAATTGTCTCTAATATCTCATATAATGCTAAAATTCTACAGTCTTAATTTTTAAATATATTCTCTTTCTAACTAGAAATGATGCAAGAAAGCCAATATTTAAGAGATAATAAGACAATGGAAAAAGAAAATATAGTAATAAATGTACCAAGGTGAGACTTATGCAATTTGTTGCCTATATGCAGTGATACCTTACATTCTTTGATTCAAAGTTTATAAACACCTACTATTTGTCAGATACGTTGACAGATGCTGGGGTTAAAATAAACTAAACACAGTTCCTAACCTTGAAGAGCTCACAGTATAGTGAGTGAGAAATTCTTCAAACAGATCATTATTTTAAAACATAATCACTGCAATGATTGCTTGATGGAAACATTGAGAACAAGCCAGTAATCTAGATAGGAAAACAATGTTCAGCAAAAAATTTCTTAGAAAAGATATTATAACAGCCAAATTTTGAAAGATGAAAAGGAGATATTAGAGAGATGTTCAAAGGACACAAAATTTCAGTTAAATAAGAGGAATAAGTCCAAGAGATCTGTGGTCCAATATGATGACTACAGTTAACGATGTGTTTTATCTTGAAAATCATGAACAGAGTAGATTTTAAGTGTTATTAGCATGAGAAAATGATATTTATGTGAAGTAATGAATATATTCATTAGCTCAATTGAGCCATTCCATTAGGTATCTGTATTTCAAAACATCATACTGTACACAATAATTACATACAACTTTCATTTGTGAATTAGAAAAAAAAAATTTTTTTTTTAAAGGGACCTACCTAGGTAACAAAGTTTGTGTGGAGTGAACATACCAGGCAGAAGGAAAAGGTAAAACACAAAGGCACACAGGCATAAATTAGCTGGGTAAATGCAAAGCAACTTCAAGGAATTCACGCTAAGAATGAGACAGCTAAGTAGTACAAAGTGAGGCCATAGACATAGGCATTGGCCTGGATAGAAAGGCCTTCTTATCTCCAGAAGGTAGCTCAAAACTTATTTTGTGGATGAAATGCTGAAGAATTTTCAGTGTGGTCTGATTTGTATTTTAGGAACAATTTATTTAGGTGAAATGCAGAGGATGAAAAGAAAGGGAGAAAGTTGCATGACTAGAAATTGTTGTAACCATTTGTGTAAAATGATGCTCACAATAATAGCCAATATTTTGATGACATTAAGTATGTGCCAGACACTTTTCGAAGTGATTTGCATGTATTAACGAATTTATAAGTGGAGAGTGTGAAAAAGAAATGTAAGTATATAAATGGAAAGATAGTTCTCCCATAACATGGCAATATTACAGAAATTAGTAGAAAATGTTGTCACAGTGCCTCTCAAGAGAATAATGAGAGTGGAGCAAATTATCTTGATAAATTCAACCTAGCTGAGAGATTAATCCTTGACCTCACATGGATAGAAGCGAATAGATAGCTGTCCCATAGGACCAGGTATGCCTTGACCACTCTCTGGGAATGCCTGAGCTCCTGATGGTATCCCAATATCAGTTCCAGTTCACAAGTATGTTTACAAAAAAAAAAAAAAAATGCTTCCTTAAAATGATCTAAGTAAGCCTGCACTTACAATCAAAAGATTATATTTTGCCTCTTTCATTTTAATCTACATACCATTTCCCTCATGTTTTATGTGTTAATCAAGTTTAATCTGTAAAGTGCGTTTTTATTTTCCTCATTTCCCACTTCTCAGGGACACTTCAACTCATTTCTCTGCTAATTTGAATAGTGCTATGATAAATATATGAGTGCAGGTATCTTTTTATATATTGTCTCATCTCTTTACAATGTCTTGTTTTGAATACCATCCATCTCAAAAGCTTCGTTGTCACTTCTATTTGTGTCAGTCCAAATATGCTAAGTTATGCTATGAGAAATAAACAAACCAAAATTGTGGTGATCTACAACAATATAGGTTTATTCCCCTCACAGTACTTGCCCAATAAGAGTTCACAGAAGGCGTCATTGCGGTAGCAGTGTGAGCGGGGTGAGGTGGGACAAGGAGAGGATGTGGACTCTGTTCACTGTAGTTGTTTGCACTCTAGGACTCGGGTCTATACTCTGGGGGTATTGCTGGTTGATGTGGAAGAGCAAAAGAAACTGGGACCAAGCAGAAAATGGCTCTCAAAGCACTTCCCAGAAACAGCATATTACTTCTTCTCACATTGCATTGGGTAAAGCAAGTCATGTGGCCAAACCTGCTCTCAATGGGGAGAAGTATGATCCTTCCCAATAATTATATAACACAATTTACCCATATTTCAATGACACTCAGCCTTCTATTTTTGTTTTCAACCTTATTTTCCAGCTCCAGTCTTACATTTCCTACGGGCAACTAAATACGCCTGTTTCAATATTATATTAGTGTCTCAACCATGCATTATGTCAGAACCAGAATTCATAATCTCCCCCCAAATGCAGTTATTCTCCCACTTGCATCTATTCAATGGTTTCAGAATAATTTTAAACTCTTTGACCATTTCCCACATAATCACTCTTGTAAGCCCCACTGATTCTGCCTTTGAAATTTTTCTCGTACTTGAACTGTTATTTTTTCTTTCCCCATTTCCTTAGCTTAGGCCTCCTATTTGGTGTGCTATTGTCTACTTAATAGTATACAATTCATTCAGTTGAAATAAGTTTTGACTGTGCCCTTTTTCTTTGCCTAGAAGACTTCAGTGGCTCCCATTGCCTGAAAAATATGATCTAAACTCTTTGATCTGTAATTTAAGACTTATCATGTTACCAGCCCCACTCTATCTTCCCTTACTTCCATATATTCATACTTTGTTCCATTCCAGTTAGAGAAATCATCACCCTCTGAACACAAAACACAATTCATATTTTTATATTTGTGTCTCTTATTCTTTCTTGCTTATGTAATTTACATTATTGTTATTGAGAGAGAGTTCTGTACATAGTAGGTTCTCAACACATATTTATGATGGAGAAAAAACTGTTATTTTTATGTGAGCATTACCAATTGCCTGACATTTTGCAAAATACTTTCAAAAAATTATCTCATGTATTCATTACTTCAACTTTATGAGGTGACTACAATTACCCTCATTTTATGCATGAAGAAAACTGTAACTTAAAAAAAGTTAGGAAGGGCTAAAATCCAAACTTTTTGACTCAAAGCCAATCTGCATTTTTCTCCTTAATACTTGGAAATATGTTGGATGTACCACTCATCTAGTGAGTTTATAACTTTGAACAGATTCCAGATCTCTTTTTTAAATTTAAGAATTCTCTAGGAGCAGAGTAAATCGATTCTATCAGGATGTACTGATTGCTTTAAATTAGTTTCAAGGACAAATAGGAAGGTGGTCTTCAAACTCCTTGCCTTAAGTATGTGTATCCCTTGGGTCTATGTAAACCTCCAATGGAGTGTTTCTCAATTTGTATCATAATGTTCACTATCAAATATAATGACAATATCATAAAATTAAGGTATCCTGTAATCTGTTTATAATATTCTGCATTTGCAAAGATCCCCAGTAAAGATTATTGAAACTAAATAATGCAAAACAGAATCACTGAAATTTCCTCATATTGCCTAATAATGTAAACAATGTGTATAAATAGATTATATTAAGATACATTACTAAATAGCAATATTAAAAACCCTAAAAAAACCCTAAGGTTCTCTGTCTCTGTCTCTGTCTCTGTCTCTGTCTCTCTCTCTCTCTCTCTCTCTCTCTATATATATATATATATACACACACACACACATATATATATAGTTGCATTGAAGTTGCATTGAAAGTTGCATTGAAAAATATCCAAAGAAATATTATATTAATAATTCATCAGTCCACTAGTTTTCATTTCTCAACTGCTACAGGTGAATTTCCACTAGAAAAAGCCAGGGTCATGTAAGGCTGCAGTCCCAAACCCCTGGAGCTGCGAACCAATACCAGTCAGCAGCTCCACCGTCCCCCTGTCCCCTTTGCAAACCGCCCCCCTATAGAAAAATTGCCTTCCATGAGTCTTAGGAAGTGGGGGAGGGGAGCATAGTAGGAGGTGAGCAGCAGTGAGCCAGCAAAGCTTCATCTGTAGCTGCTCCCCATTGCCATCTGGGCTCCCCCATCCCATCTCCCTCCAGTGGAAAAAGTGTCTTCCATGAAATGAGACCCTGGTGCCAAAAAGGTTGGGGACAGGTGATGTAAGGTACTAAGGACATTTTTTTCCAGATTTATTTATTCTGGTAAGGGAGATTATTATGGGAGAAGTATAAAGTCAAATCTGTTCATATTAATCCATAAATATACAAAATACCAAATACATATGGTTAATTTCTACTTCTAGAGTATATATGGCTGGTTAATTCCTAAATTAAGTATCCCTTAAAGCCTCGGTGATTTGGGCTGTCTCCATTCAGAAAGTTAAACGTTTCTACTTTGCTTTGTTTATTAAACAATCAGAGTTCAGCCAGGTGCATTTTTTTAAAAATCAGGGTAATTTTATTACTGCTAATTAACAATCAATAATCTCAAATAGCTAGACCTCTATCCAAAGATAATGTAAAAAATATTATTATAAATTCGTATTTGAGAAATATTACTTATAAATCACCTTTTGAATTATGACTAAGCTTTAAAATCTGTCTTAGTCTAAGTTAAGAAAACCAGTCTATAAGCCTTTATGGAAGAAAATCAATGCTTAGTACATACATGAAATTTGCAAAGGGTCAGTCCTCATTAATGTAATTTGCAATAATAGCTAAACAGAATAAAAGACACAAATTTTAATTTGGATTCTGTATTAATAAAATAGTTTGTGCATTACAGCCCCTAATTGGCACAGTCTTCTTTAGGTGTTTAATGTCTAAACTGTCTAGAGCAGAAAGAAAAGGTGGTAAAAGAAATTATTTTAACAGCAGTAGAAAGAAACCAAAAAAAAAAAAAAATAGACCCATCTAAAGAGTGAACTATTAGTATAAATTTTGGCTTTACTGAGTTTTATGACTGTAATATCTCTTTTAAACATTTCAGTACCCCTCCGGAATGATTACAGTGCTTTTAACTTATTTCCTTAACACCTTATCTTTATTGCATCATCCTAATGAGCACACCACAGAAAGGATACTTTCCTTATCCTTAGATTTGGAGGAAATATCTTGGTAGAGACCAAAAGGAGCTGTTCTCTTTGATTTTGATTTCTTGTAGTAAGTTCTATTTTATATGTTAACAAAAATGGAAATAAAAATACATCAGGTTGTCTAAAACAAAATGGTCAGTGACATAATTTTCCAGAGTAAATTCAAAAGAAATGTGAGTAGTAATATTTCACTTATTAAGCAGGTCTCGAAGTATCCTACAGTTATGTACGTAATTAATATATTTAGTACTGTATATCAGAAAGAGAGAGAAAGAGAGAATTTTACAGTTCAGAGTAGCGATTTGGGTACCTAATACAGTAGTCCTTCCTTATTCGCAATTTCACTTTCTGCTGTTTCAGTTACTCACAGTAAACCATGGTCCAAAAATATTAAATAAGAATTCCATAAATAAATAATCATAGTTTTAAATTTTATGCCATTCTGAGTAACATGATGAAATCTCATGCTGTTCCACTTCGTCCCACATGAGTCACGAATCATCTCTTTGTCCAGTGGATCCATATGCTGTCTGTGCTCCCTGGCCATTAGTCACTTAGTAGACATCTCAGTTATCACATTGATTATCATGGTATTTTGGTGCTTGAATTCAAGTGACCCTTATTTTACTTAATAAAAAGTATATGAGTAATGATGCCGGCATATCATTATAATTGTTCTATTTTATTACTGTTGTTAACATCTTACTAATGTGCCTAATTTATAAATTAAACCTTATCCTAGATATGTATGCTTAGGAAAAACAGAGTGTATATAGGATTCCATACTACCCATGATTTCAAGCTTCCACTGGGAGTCTTGGAACATACCCCCCCCCAGAAAAAGGAGACCACTGAATTCTTTTGACTGTGTTCAAGAACCAAAACAAATTGTAAAGGTGACATTATAAAATATCATTTTAACCTTCCATTTATTACCTACATATGAGAAATTCTAGACAAGTCAAAAAAAGACTTCATGGATCCTCACCTGCCAATAGACATAATGGAGCCTTTTTAATGTGAGTCATCTTAGCATGAGAAATCTGGAATCAGAAAATTCACCAAAATTGAAATGTAATTTCCAGTGTGTGTTTCCCAGAACATTTACCAACAACATTAAAAAAACTATTTTTCGTAATAAAGATGGAGCTGGAGTACGAGAGAGGGATGCAGACAGAGGCAGAGTAAAATAGAAAGGAAGAGACAAAGAGAAATCAGAGGCAAAGAAATGTGTATATAATACATACGAGCTTCACACCTGTGTAAATACATGAGGGTTCTATGAAGCCAAAATTCTCCTCAGCTTTGCCCCAAAGCAAAAGGAAATACTTTAGTAACTATCACCCGAGTACACAAGGAATCCTTTTATAAGTAGGTCCTTTGTGAATTGTATTAATCACCATGTATGAAACCTTTTAGTCTAAAAGGTAAATTTCAAGGTGTTGAAGCGACTTCAGTATGGAGAATGTTGCTTTTGGAGGAAAGCTGTCAGTTCTTTCATGGGTGCTGTCAAGTACAAGCTGTCAATATGAATAAGAGACTATGGGGCCACTTATAAGAGGGAGTGTGAGAGTAAATGTTTGAGGGAATGTGGGGTTAAATTGCTGGGAGCCCTGTTTTTTTTTTTTTTTAATTAGAAATTCCATCTTGCAGTTTCTAGCCCAGAGGGATTCTGCGGCCAAATCTAGAAGAATGTGTTTACAAAATGACTGAAATCTTTAGGATCCAAATTGCTTTAGGCCCAAAGCAACATCAATAATTAAAAAAAAAAAAAAGTCTGACTTAAAATTAGTGTCATTAATTGTATCTTAAAAGTTGACATCTTCTGAGAATGTTTCACCCTAAAAGTTTTCCTCTGCCCTCCTACTTTGTTAAAGAATGGTTAACACTTAACTGAAAAAAGTCAACTGTGTTAGAAAACCAAATGACTGTACTTGTTAATGAGGAATAAGGTGTTTGGTCTGTATGGGTGGAATGTGCCACTCCGACAAACTCACACTACCCAAATGAAGCCAGTGAAGCCATCTCAGTTCATAACTTTCACACCACTCTGTGTTTTTCTTTGGGTTCTCTTAATTCAAGGCCTGTGATCTTTGGAAATGGTTTTGTTTTCCCATGGTTTTAGTTGGGCTTCCTAGAGAGCAGTGGCTGGCAACAGCTTTCTTTCCCAGCCTCACTTGAACTCTAACAACAATCCTCTTGTAATGATGCCAGCTCAAGGGTCAGATTAGGATATTCATCCTGGAGACCTGGATTTTCTCAGTCCCACACTTAATGAATTTGAAAAGAGAGCAAATTTGCTCCTGAGTTTTAGAGAGGATAAGAAATTCTTATTCTCCTGTTGACCTTATGCCAGACTCTAGAGATAGCAAGGTAATTTTTTAAATGCTGAAATATGGTAGCATATGATGATTTCTGTATATAGTTTTACCTTTCAATGAGCATCAATTCAAATTGGCCAAGATAACAACAATCCATATTCAAAGCTATGTATGTATCTGCTATGGGAACTCAGAATTTCAAGTTTCATCAACCAAATGATCAACCTGGAAACTCTGTCAGGTAATCTTCACATCAAGAAATATTTTCTAAACAATGGGATATATATGACGGAACAAATTATTAGCATCGACAGTGATAGTATATTCCCCTGAGTAGATTAGGAACAACCTATTATAAGTCATACAAGAGAAAGTTTAATATCGCACTGATCTGGAACGTCTCCAGACAGGTTCACAAACATCATGACGACTACATTCAAGACCACTGCCACAGTTTTACAGTATTGGTCATCTAAGAAAGCCATAAGTTGAACTTGAAGAACATTGAAATGATGATAAACACTAACAAATACTTTTCTATCATTGTAAAGGTAAAAACTAACTTGTCTGGCCCTTTTTCACTAGAATACTATGTTCTATAATTTTGGTGCTCATCAGTGAAACGACAAGTGTCGATGTTCCCATGGCTCATGATTATAATAAATTAGATTCTGTATAACTAATAAACTATCAAATTCGGTTCAGTGTAATTTTAGAGAAAACTGCAAGTATTTTACTATTCATTTGTTTGCTTCAAATCTGAAAAATAAAAAATAGTTGTAAATACTACTCCCACAAGTATGATGTAAAAATGTTTAAATTAACTATTCAAATCATACATAGAATATGTGGAGTATAATCAAGAATTAATTCACTCTAATGGATAGTAAATACATAATCCAAACCAGTTTTGCGCGCGTGTGTGTGTGTGTGTGTTCTCTCTCAGTGCATCTACTCTATCAATTTACCAATGGCGCACAAATGAATAGGTACTGGTCAATTCTTTTGGAAGATGACCTATGAGCATCAATTAATTTTGAAATAATCTTCATGCATATCAAAATATGTATATGATATATATGTGTATATATACACATATGTTAATTCTCTGCTCAAGGAAATTATTCCATATCTCAATGCTTGATGCATACACCCTTATTTCCAGACTATATCTAAAAGAGAGAAATCTCAGCATATTTTGCTCAGGAACTAATGTCCCTGTGTCACAGTATAACTATAGTTGGTAATTGTTTCTTCTCTTACTTTTACAATTTATAAAAGCAATTTATGTGTTACTTATATAATACATGCATATAAAGTAATTAGAAGTACTTTATGTGCTATCCAAATTTAAAAGTATGTTTTTCACTTTCAGAGATCCACTTGGCTAAAATTACATGCATACCCACATATGTGGGGGGAAAATTACATGCATACCCACATATGTGGGGGAAGGTTGTGTGTGTGTGTATCTGTCTGTGTATGTGCACCTATACAATTTTGGTATATAATGTCGCAACAGTCTGTCAATTCATACTGTCACTTCTAATAGTCATTAGAATTTATAATAGACCTTAAGAAAAACAGTGCTATCAAATGCCTAGTTTGTAATATTGACCTGAAAAAAAAAGAATGCTGATTTTTAAGAATACAACCAAATAATTAAAAACAAATAAAAAAACATTTTATACAAACTACTTTTTACACATTTTTAACAGTATTGGCATTGTTTTAAAATACTAAATAACATATTAGACAAATATTAAATGCATCTAAAATTAGGTAATGTGAAAGAATTGTGTGCCATTACATTAGGAATATATACTGATTAAAACTGAATGTTAATATTTGTTTTAAACTTCCTGGTAGCCAAGGTAGAAATAGAAACATATGGGGTAAAAATAAAAACAATAACATTTAAAACATATTAAAGACAAATATCTACATATATGCTTTTAAATGAAAAAATACCCTCAATAAACATTATTTAACTTTTGTTAGGCAGGGATCAAATCTGCAGGTGGCAGATACAGGCTGGGAGGGTGGTTCCTAGGGATGGAAAAGCTGGGTGGAGGAAGGGACTGCAGGAAAATGCAGCTAACAACCACAAGAGCAGGAACTTGAGGTTTTGAGGCATACACACCTGTGGAGCTCTAACTTTGTTTTAAGAACACCTGTCAATCATACATATCAATCATCTGGTAACATCCCACACCTCCTGTAAGCCCGCTTTGGACCAGGCTAATAAAAGGAAAGCACCTGAGAGTGTCCTCAACGTCTTTCTCCACTTGTGGAAACGGACCCGTTCCTCTCTGGAACACACTCTTGCTTAGTATAACTCCCTTCTTTTCTGCAATAAAAGCTGTCTGTGTGGAATTGCTTCCTGTCTGTGGTCACTCTGTCACATTGGCTCTGGTTGTGAATTTTCCAAGCAAGAAGCCAAAGAACTAGGACAACAGTCTGCCAAGAGACTGGATCTGAAGTTTTAATATTAAAATTGAACATATTTTTCTAATCATTAAACTAGTTCTGTACTAAATTCAAGGAGGAATTTGTTTTTTATGTTATATGTGTTATTGAATAACCTATACTACAAACAACCAAAATTTGCAGACGATATAGAAACACTTTCTTCATCAGATTATCTTTAAGTTATTCTAGCATAAAACACAAACATAAGCAAAATCTTCCCTGGTTAAAATTGAATATTTGTAATGCTGTACGTTTCTGGTGTGTATGCCTAATTAATTCAGTCTCACTACAAAAGGCACAATGACTAAATAGAAAGGATTTTAGCTTCATGGTGAAAAGATGAAGGTTTCAATCCTTGTTCTATAATTTACTGCCCATTTAATTTTTTTTTTTTTTTTTTTTTTTTTTTTTTTTTAGATAGGTTTCAGGTTTACAGAAAAATTGAGTGGAAAGTATAGTTCCCATATATCCCTCCCTCCATACAACTTCCACTATTATTAACATTTTCCATTAATGTCATACTTGTTACAGTTGATGAACCAATTTTGATACATTATTAACTAAAGTACATAGTTCACATTAGGGTTCACTCTTTGTGTTGTACATTCTATGGGCTGCGACAAATATATGGTGACATATATTTATCATTATAGCTCTACCTATTCATCCCTCTCTCCCTCCCCAATTGCAAACACCTAGCAACTACTGATCTTTTTACTGTCTCTATAGTTTTGCCTTTTCCAGAATGTTATATAGTTGGAATCATAAAGCCGTTTCAGGTTAGAATATCATGTTTTTAAAAAAAATTATTTTGATATTTTTTAATACTTACCAGCTGGGAGCGGTGGCTCATGCCTGTAATCCTAGCCCTTTGGGAGGCTGAGGCCAGAGGATTACTTGAAGCCAGAACTCCATTTAATGTTTTTAATGGTCATTTATACCCTGCAAACTTTTATGTTTTCTAGAAATGGTATAATAATAAATGGACATTTAACGTGCATATGATGGCATAAGCAGATTACATGACACAGAAGATGCATTAAATTTATATGAATGATATATTCTTCCTAATTAAGGAATCAATATATTTAATTTTTTTTAATTTCAAAATGTTAAGGGGGTACAAATGTTTTTGGTTACATGGAGCACTTTTGTAATGCTTGATACATGGCTATATGTGTGCCATCACCCAAATAGTGTTCATTATACCCATTACGTAGGTTTTCAGCACTCCCCCCCTTGATTTCCACTGTGTTTTACTTCCCTCTGTGCATATATGTGCATGTGGCAAGTTCATATGATGTTTGTTTTTTCATTCTTTAGATACTTGGGATAATTGTCTACAGTTCCAACCAAATTGTTGGAAAAGGCATCAATTCATCATTTTTTTTTATTATTATTTTATTTTTTTTTATTGGGGGAAAACTACAAAGCTTTTACAGTACAATGTTTACAGTCACAATTTGTAGTGAGCTGATTTCCCAAACTATATTACCACTCAAGTTGACTTATCTTGTTACATTCAAAAACCTACTCTGTCAAAGTAGTCCATAGAGTACATACATAGTGCTCCAAC
>CAUYRT010091322.1:0-14639 GCA_963574885.1 Lepilemur ruficaudatus | reverse complement strand
CCTCCTGCCTCAGCCTCCCGAGTAGCTGGGACTAAAGTTGTGTGCCACCACATCTGGCTAACACTTTGGCTGGGGGCTATATTTAGAGAGAAAGACAAAAGACATTTAAAAGCTTTGGGCATTATCACCATTTTTCGAAGGGAGATAAAATCATTGGCTCTTTTTCTGGTACGACTACATTGGAGAACATAGTTCTGATTTGGGGTCCTTTGATGTAGGAGTTGGCCATGCCCAAGTCCACACCTTAGCTTGTCTACGGACAAGACGCCGACCATGGAATCAAAGCAACATTCACCAGTGGACAAGACACCCATCAGAGACCTGGCACTCCAAGCACACACCCCTGCCTCCAGTGTGCCGTGGGGACAGTCACAGACCCCCAGCTCCAGAAATGGGGCCTGTGCCCTCACCTACCTGCAGCTGACACATCAAGGCAGTAACAGGCAGGTGTGATTCACGCTGGGGACATACAAGTGCTAAAGCAGACTTTCTAAATAACACCTCCGCAAAGATCCCTTTTAAAATTAAGTTTCCAACTCTCATTTACAACTACTCCAATTCCTGTGGAGTTTTAAGCCTAAGAAAATAATATTACTAGAGGCTGGGAAGGGTAGTGGGAAGGGGGATATAGTGAGGGTGGTTAATGGGTACAAAAACATAGGTAGGTAGGTAGATAGAATGGACAATATTTGATAGCACAGCAAAGTGACTATAATCAATACTAAGGTAGGGTATACTTTAAAATAACTACAAGAGTGGAATTGGAATGTTCCTAACAAAGAAATGGTAAATGCCTGAGGTGATGGATACCCCAATTACCCTGATTTGATTAATTCACACTGTATGCCTGCAGTAAAACATCACATGTACCCTGTAAAGATATACAACTATTAGGTACCCATAATTAAAATAAAAAATTTTTTTAAAAAAGAAAAAATATTAAGGTGGGATTAATATTACATTAATATTAATGTATTACATTAATACTCAAATGTAATTTTCCTATAATATTGAAATAAGAATTTCCACTCATTCTTACCAAACTTTGCCTTAATCTGTAAATTTATAAAACTGCCAGATTATTTTAGAGAAAGACTGAGCTCAGTTTACCAGATCTGTGAAGTAACCGCTGTACCCAGGGTGTAAGAATCATTTTTAGTCCGTTTCTTACCTTGATCCAATGACATCAAAAAGATGTTGCCAGCGATCGTTGATTTTGTTGAGCTTGTCGTCGATCTCAGAAGCTCTTGTCTTGTTGCTGGCCTTGATCAACTGGTCACCCATTTGCTTTAACTGTAACTTGTTTTCACTAAACAAGTTTATCTCTTCCATGCAGTCCTGGCAAAGGCACCAAAATACAAATCCTGGATTATTACCAAAAATTCTTTTCCTTTCCAGCAACACAGAGTGGCCTCTTGACATTTTAAAAAAAAATTCTCATACCTTTTAATGCAACTCTTCAGTGAGTAGCTAAAAAGTCAAGCAACACCCCATAGGTAAATGTGAAATATGCAAGGCCGTGGTTACTTTCTTAATTCAAAAGCCCTTCTGGTGGCCCGTCTGTCATCCCAGGTACTCGGGAAGCCAAGGTAAGAGGACCACTTGAGCCCGGGAGTTTGATACCAGCCTGGGCCACACAGCAAGGCCTCATCTCAATTAAAAAAAAAAAAATCAGAAATCAGGCTCTTGGTTAAAAAATAAAAGAGGAAAAAAAAAAAGCCCCCCTGTTTCCTCTCATGGATTTCTTCTAATCTAATCTACCGGGAGCAGAGGACAACCGAGCATAACTAAATTACCCTGATATTAATAAAAGTTCGTCTGAGGTTTGACCAAGTGGTGTTTTGAGTGACTGCAGCAAGAATGCTTTTATTACCTTTCCCTGTAAGTAGTGACTGTTTTAAAATTATGAGCCTCATTCCTGTCGGCCTCTCCCCTTTGGCACAGGGAGGTCCTTAATAACAACTGGAGAAACCCTGACCCTAACTGAGGGGTATGAACTAATGCTTAAGGAGTTATGAACCCCTTCTCTGCCAAGACTTCCTGAGACAAAGCAACTCTCCTCAGTACCATGCCCACCTAGAATGGTCTCACACTTCCCATCCTCTGGGATCTTCTCCTTTCCAACTTTTCTCTCAGAAGGATCAACCATAGTGAGAAAGTCCCTTCGAATTTCTAACATGCTCCTGGGAACACACCTGTGACATTCTACCTCTTTGAGTCTGGAAGTTAGGAGGGCAGAGAACTCCCTGGTTATCATATCTGCATCCACCTGGGTACCCTCGGCTCACCTTCTGTAACTTTTCAATCATTTCTTCAATGCTAATGTCCGCTGTCTGTAGAACTTTGTTTTCCATCTGCACCAGCCATGCACACAACTCTTTATTTTTTTCGTTGAATACGATCCACGAGTTGAGTCTGTCTTCGATCTCCTGTTTGCGTGTAGCCACCTGTGAATGAAAATGCATTTGGCAGCTTGGCACAGCTCAGGAAGGAAAGCACCCCATCTCTCGCCCACGTCGAAAGGACTGTGCCTTTCATTCATTTTAATCAATACCTCTATAGACTGAAACCTCTATGTTTTCACCTCTTAAAAACGTAAGTTCCTTACACCTCTGACAAGTGCCATAAGAAGTAATAAAATAAAGACTTCCTGAAGTGTACCTGACCAAAAGGACTGAGTTTTACCCAATACATATCTATTACTATCAGGTTATATTGAAAATTAGAAACAGCAAAGGCTAGATAAGTATATCAAGCATCACCCAAATTTCTTTTGTTCTTTCAATGTGTATTGACTGCTTACCACATGCTAATTCATAATTTTACGATCCAAATCCTTTCCCTTCTAACAACTGATCAAGTGCTCATAATTATGTACGGTTAATGTCCTACCTATTTAATTTAAAAACTTAATGCAGATACAGTGTAAAGCAAATATTTGTAATGCAAATGGACTGGGAAAATTAGAGTCATTTAAATATTCTAGTATTGTACTTCAAAACAAAGTAAAATAAAACAAAAACCAAACCAATGCATATCACTCATTTAATCTACCTTCCCATTATGCACTGTGGCTTTTGGATGAAAATCATGGAAATGTCACCAAAAACTGGTCTGCAGTAAGCAGGCTGACCCCAAAGTACCCAATGCTCCTTTCTGTAAAAGCAACCCCTAAGCTGACATCAGTTGGTAAAGGGTCCTTCTCTTTAAAGGTTTAAAATCACTTAAATACAAATGTAAATAATGCAAATCAGCCTTATTAAACGCACAAAAGTACTCTCAGGTTTTAAAAATCTTTAGACTCTTAGAGTTAAAAGGGCTCTTTTGGTAAAGCTTTAATACTCCACTTTATAGACAGGAAAACCAAGGTTGAACTCTCTGAGATTTTCCGGCTATATACAAAAAAATCTCTGCTCTTTTCAGAGTGAGGCAAAAATACTGAAAGCTTAGACATCCTACCCAGACAAATGTATTAAAAAGGCTTGAAAAACTATCCCTAAAAAAAAACAAGTTTTGGGTTTCTATTCCTCGGAGCATCTATTTATCTTAGCTTTAAGAAATCCTGGCATTTTGCACAGCGCCATTCTGATTGATTTCACAACAGTCACAATTAGGAACATCTGGGCCCCAGTCTCTGGGTCCACCTTAACTTTTAGGATACTTTTCATGTATTCTAAACATTTTCTTTTATACCAATTCTGAATAAAAATTCTAAAAGGATATTTAAAATTAGAGTACATTGTAAATATCAAATACTAAAATCAAGAAGGAAAAAGTTTGGCTGAATTTCAACTTTTTAAATAAATCTCTTAATTCACAAAAATGAGATTAAAGAAGTTTCCTAAGAATTATGTGTTCTTAAAACAAAGATCTTTAAGACTACTTGAACCCTTTAACCCCATCCCCATCCTGTCACAAACATATACTATATAATACTCTAATAACCACAATTTCATTCTTAATAAGTAGAAGTGACCTGCTGAGATACTAACTGTAGCCATGGATCATTTCTTTTAGAGAGTTTTAGAAATAAACTACGTGAAATAAACATCAGATTGCATGTGAAGGCAGAGCTCGCCCATGCCTGCTGCACTAAGTTAATACTCCAGCAGTGAGGCCCAGGAGATACACCCCAGTAAGACGGAAAAGAGACCTTCTTCACTGAGTCCTAGCTCTAATAAACTGATTTGTACTTGTCACTTACACAAGCCAGAGAGCAGAGTCCACAAATCTGATCAGAATTGCAATTTCTGTCCCCACTTCAGGTGACTTTTTAAAAAGGTCATTAAAAGCTTGCAAACTTCCAGCATTTAGTGCTGGAGAAACAAAAGGGTCAAATCTCTTAAACCATGTTGCTGCCTTCTAAAGGAACAGCGCTGGCCAGGGCTCCCACTGAAAGGGACCTCTGGGTCAATGAAATTAAGCTCCTTTCTACTTTGTGTGTCTGTCCTTCAGAGCCATTCCAATGAATTCCAAAACAGCCGTGCCCTGCAGTGAACTGACTTACTCTTAAGCAGAGGTCCTCCCATTGTCTGTGCAAATGCTCTATTTGCTCCTCCAGAACCATCACGTCCTCCACAAGAACGTGCCGGGTTAAGTCCGCCTTCATCGTCTGAAGTTCTTTCAAGTTCTGAGTCCAGTTAGCCAAAGACTTCTCTAGTTCCTGCATTTAAACACAAGGGAGGAAAAAAGCCTTCTACTCAAGCTGCTGTTGTTTCCAAACCTGTACGCTAATCCTTTGATTAGACTCTGGGGGAGGGGCGGCCGGGACAGGGGGTGGGAACTTCTGAATGAGAAACAGCCCCGGCCAGCCCGGCGGTTCTGGTTGGCCAGTGCCTTGAGCACCTTTCTCTTTTTTTTTTTTTTCTTAATTTTTTTAGTTTTTTTGTCTTTAAATTTAACTTTTTTTTTTTTTTTAATTTACGTGAAGCTGTTAACCCTTTTCTCAAAGGAAAAACTCTTTCCTACTTTTATTTTTATTTCTTCAGGTAGTTCAGAGTTTTATATAATTAATTCTATTTTAAAGTCATGGAAGTTTTTACATTTAGAGGAAAGTATATTTGGAGTCCAATAACAATCTTACACACACATATCTTTAATCCTGAAACCATGTTACAGAGAGACTGTATAAAGTGTGATTTCCCATTTTTTAAAAAATGCCTAAGAAATGCATTGGTGCTACTGTGGCAATCATAGAACAGCAACAACTTCTGTTAAAAGGGAATGATTTTTGGTTAACTTTTGAAAAGAATGAGTATGTACGTATAATGGAACGAAAAAAAAAGTTGTCCCCTAATAATTGACAGAGATTAGTTAGCAGATAATTTGCTCTGGTCATGAAAGCATCTACCTTTTAAAATGAAGTATTTGTCAAATCAAAACTTTTTGAATTCCAGGATTTAATTAAGAAAATTACTTTCTTAACAGAGGAGGTAAAGGAGCCCAACACTCAAGAGGCCTCCAGGTTTTTATCGTGCTTACAATTCCTCATGCCTTGGCACCTCTGAAGGGTCTCCATTCCTATCTGTCAATTGAAATCTGAAAGAAGATACTATGCCATTCTCATGAGGAATCGGCCTGAAGGGCAGCAACAATAACAATGTGTTAATTCTGGTGGATTTTGAGAGTTCTGGCATGACTTCATCACTTACCAACAAGAAGTATGTTTAATAAAATGGCCCAGAGAGTTGTTTTTAAAGGTTGCACAGAGATTAAGAAATAACACCTCTCTCAGAAGAGCAATCATTACGTATATTAAATTTTTGTTACTTAGTTTCAGTCTCACAATTCATCCCAGTGAAGTTGGTGAGAGCAGATTCTGCGGTGGAACTCTGTGGACAGCTACACTGCACACGGCAGCAGCTCATGAGCCGAGGCGTACCCCTCACTAACCTGCAACTAGAGACCTGGGAAACTGCCGCGCTTCCTACGGTGTTGGCCGGTCAGGTGCCAAGAAGCTGAGCCCGTCCAGCGCCCTGCTCAGAGGTGCTGGCTCTGATTCCTGCACAGGAGGCAGGGGTGTTTAAGTTACCCATAGCTAGGCTTCAAAATCAATTCGGTTTGGATACTCACAGTACCAACAATCAAAAAGTGTCGAACATTTGAATACGGACATGTGTATGATTCTTAATAAACATTGCCAAATTGTGCCCTCAAAGGAATGACTGTTTCCATTTCTCCACATAGTTTTTGGTGTTTTTTATACATTTAGCATTTAAGTTTAATATATGGAATGATTCTTAGTTATTCTTTAAATTTTCATTTTTTAAATTACTAGCCTACAATGCTACCTATTCCTTCACCCTGATGCTTCCACAAAATGTTTAGTTAACTGTAGTCCCAGCTACTTGGGAGGCTGAGGCAGGAGGATCACTTGAGCCCAGGTGGTTTGAGGTTGCAGTGAGCTATGATGATGCCACTGCACTCGACCCCAGGGCAATACAGTGAGTCTCTGCCTCAAAAAAAACAAAAAATCATAATGAGGGGAAAAGGTTGCATTGTATGTGCTATATAATATCTGCTTATATAAAGTTTAAAAACAGAAAACGCTTCTATATTTCATTGACAGCTATACACACGTTACTATAAAGAAATGCATAAATGATGAACACCAAATTCAAGGTTGCAGACACCTGGAGGAGGGGAAGTACATTGGAGATCACCTGAACTGTGTTTGTAACGCTTTATTTATTCAGCGGCGTGATGGTTTCACAGCAGTTTGTACTATAATTTGTAATGCCTTTTAGCACATTTGAAATTTTTACAAGAAAAAAGATGTAGGGGGAAGGGCACTAATTTCCAGCACGCTGGAAGTACGAGACTATCCATTTCTTCCTAATTTTTTGAATTTGATCCCTTAAGTCACTGAAGGAAGAAAAAAACTTAAAAGACCATTTCAGTAGGCTCTCAATGTTTTCTAAGTATCAAACCTGCAGATAGGAAAGAGATGTAAACCTGGGAGTTTTACTGGTCCAAATTCCTATCCATAAGTTTGCCTTGTCTTCTGCAAAGGCCTCGAAACTCCAGGAATTTTTGCTAGTTTGGTATCAATTAGGCAGAATATAGTTTGGAAGGTTCTATAAAAATGTTATACTTAAGCAAAAAACTCAACCTACTGGCTTTGAAAAAACTAAATTCTTCAGTTATACTTTATTTTTATAGACAAGGTCATTTGATAAGAGAACAGCTTTTATGATAATCTCGGAGGCCAAGTCTTATATTACAGAAGAGGAACAGAGGGAGAAAGGATCCGAAGGAGAAAACCCCCAAGAGCTTAAGGAGTGAGTTTTCGCAAAAGTCCTTCTCATTTTCCACCAAGGATCACAAAAGGCATCAATTCTATTTCCTTAAGACACCAGGATGTTATGTTAGAAGATAGGGAAAACTGAACTTGAAAACTCAGTTTCAGCACAGAAATAGGCAAACAAGTACTTTGAAAGCAGCTAAGGGATTATCTTGACCACAAGTTCAGATCTCCATACCTTAATCAGCTCTTTTTCATTATGGAGCTCCTCATGAAGTTCTGGAAGAGGATTTTTACTTTGTGCCTTTAAAACTTGCAGCTTGCTTTTTAGCACCTTGATTTTCTTCTCACACCGGTCCCAGATCTATTTGAAAACAGTATTAAGACTGGTAAGTACTTTTCTCATTAGAATGGACAGTACACACAGAATAGCTCATTTAACCCACGTAATCTTTCCAGGAAGTGTGTTTTTATAAAGCACACGGAAACCCAGTTCCTCGTCTTGAGTAGCCTGTGGTCTAGCAGAGTAGCCGGACACAACATGACTCGATGCCTCTTTGTGGCTGTACCTGTGGCTCACTTCAACCACTGGGTAGGCCTCTGCTTGAAAATACTTCTTCCTCTCTGCCCCTATCCCTCATCTATCCTATCGTATTTCTATTTTAATTTTGGAAAAGTTCACTTCTAAAAGGCTACCGTAAGGGCTGATTGTTAACACTGACAGTCTTGGGTGTATGCTCGACCACTTTCCTTGTCTTCTTGTCCAGTGTCACCCCTCTGCTGGTCCTCTTCCCCTTTCTACAGCTTGGCTACAAAGCACTTTCAACTTTATTAACTCATTGTAATTACAACAACCTTAGGAGACAGCCTGGGCCAGTATTATCACATTTAAAATAGGAAAACTAAGGCTCGGAGAAAAATGACTGGCCCACAGATAGGAGGTTAAAAGCCTAGTCGAGTATTAACTATCTCTTTTCCTCAAACCTTACACTACTGAGCAAATAGGCACCTGTGTTTTCAAGTTTAGGGTATTCATATTTGATTCATTAGGATAAATTTCTACTGCTGAGGTTATTAAAAGTAGACAAACACACAACGAAACACTATTCCTCAGCACAGCTGACACCTCAACATGTCTGGGTTGGACTAATTCTACTTTAACACCTCGCTTAAGGGAAGGCCACTTTGTCTAGCAACTTCAACTATCTGGAAACTTGACTAAGAAGAAAGCAAAGAGAGAAGCAAAACTTTCAGTCCTTACGTCTCCCACCAAACTGTTTATGTATTTACCGTTACGCTTTATAAACATGGCAGATGCCCAACAAATGTTTGCTAGTTAATGAATTTCATACAGTCTATATACCAAAAAAAATCCAGATACTTTATTGACAGGAGAGACCCTCAGGCCCTAACTCAGCACATACTTACTCTTAATTCAGAAAAATATCTCTATCAAGCTTGGCTATCTAGTTTTGGTACACAAATTAGAGATGAACATGAGCTATAAGGAGTAGGTAAGCTCAGAGAAACAAAAAGTAAAATAGCTTAACATTAAGAGGAAAGAAAGAAAAACCATAAAAACCACATCAGGACTCAAAGAGCACAGCAGTGCAAGGTGGGCCATGGGTTCACTGCAGCTCAGAATCCTTGAGAAAAATTTGGTATTTTAGCATAACAAAACAATGATGATTTTCCCAATAATGACTCAAAATCAAACATTTTGGTTCTTAACGGTATAATCATAAATTACCTGGGAAATTCACTTAATGTGGAAAAATGCATTCTCTGATGATAGCAGAAAAATGCAGTATCCCTTGGTTTACTTTCATATGTTATACCCAAGACTATATGTAGAACATTAGCTCTGTGTACTAAACTTCTATCGAACATGGAAAAGTTTCCTGTTTCATAAAAGTAAATATCTTATCCCACATCCATAGTTTTCAAAAAAAAAAAAAAAACCCTCAAGGGAAATATATCTTAATTTTAATAGAATCACAAATGTTTATATACTTAACATTGAGCTTTTTCATTGCTATATTATTATTTCACATTAAGTAACTGGCGTGACTCATGGATCAGTAGACTGTGAGTTGGAAAACTCATGATACTGTGATTTCCTAAAATCATTCTAATTTTCACACAGCAAACAAAAATCATATGCACTGAATTTGCATACCATGAGTGGAAAAGTAAGTGGTGAGTTTACCTCTGCAATGCTCTGGAACTGCTTAATCATCTCTGCTAGCTGGAGCTCTGTGTCCTTCCAGTTCTCTTGAAGTTGACTGATTCTCTTGTGAATTAACTCTTTAGTTTCTGGGTTAGCTGTGTGCAGTAACTTTTCCCCAGTTTCCAAGGTCAGTGAATAGGTGGTCTGCCATCTCTGAAAGTAGATTTCTTTATTCTAAAAAAAAAAGTGATTTGCTTAAGCTTTTGATGTGACCAAAATGTGATTGTGTGTGCTTGTGTATGTTTCCTTCAGAGCTTTCCTAAAGTGTTAAAATTGATATAAATTGTTAAAATGTCAATATTATCCAAAGTGATCTACAGAATAAATGCAATCCCCATGAATGGACCATCAATATTCTTTACAGATCTAGAAAAAATAATTCTTCACTTTGTATGGAACCAGAAAAGACCTCATATGGCCAAAGCAATCCTAAGTAAAAAGAACACACTGGGAGGCATCAGTCTTCCAGGCTTCAAGTTGTATTATAAAGCAATAATAATCAAATCACCTTTGTATTGGCACAAGAACAGAGGCATTGATCTTTGGAACAGGACTGAGATTCCAGAGATGAAACCATCTGCATATCGTAATCTAATCTTTGATAAAGCAGACAAAAATATACATTGGGGAAAAAAATCTCTTTTCAATAAACGGTGCTAGGAAAACTGGATAGCTACATGCAAAAGAATGAAACTGGATCCTTACGTCTCACCTTTCACAAAAATACACTCAAGATGGATAACAGACTTAAACCTAAGGCACGAAACTTTAAGAATCCTGGAAGATGTTGGGAAGCCCCTTTCAGACATCGGCCAAGGCAAAGAATTCTTGAAGAAGATCCCCAAAGCAATCACCACAGAAACAAAAATAAACAAATGGGATCTGATCAAATTAAAAAGCTTCTGCACAGCCAAAGAAACTATCATTAGAGCAAACAGACAACCTACAGAATGGGAGAAAATATTTGCTCTCTACACTTCCGATAAAGGTCTGATAACAAGAATTTATCTAGAACTCAAAAGAATTAACAAGAAAAAATCAAACAACCCCATCAATAAATGGGCAATGCAAATGAACAGAAACTTTTCCAAAGAAGAATAATGGCCAGCAAACATATAAAAAAATGCTCAACATCTCTAATCATTAAAGAAATGCAAATCAAAACCACAATGAGATATCACCTAACCCCAGTGAGATTGGCCTCTACCAAAAAATTCTAAAACAACAAATGCTGGCGAGGATGTGGAGAGATAGGAACACTCTTACACTACTGGTGGGACTGCAAATTAGTGCAACCTCTGTGGAAAAAAATCTGGAGATTCCTCAAAGAGCTAAAAACAGAAATACTATTTGATCCAGCAATAGCATTATTTGGCATCTACCCAAAAAAGCATAAGACATTCTATAATAAAAACATCTGCACCTGAATGTTTATGGCAGCACAATTCACTGTTGCAAGGACGTGGAAACAACCCAAGTGCCCGTCAACTCATGAGTAGATTATTAAAATTTGGTATGTGTATACAATGGAATATTCCTCAATTATAAGGAATGACAGTGAGCTAGCACCGCTTATATTATCCTGGATTGACCGTGAGCCCATTATTCGAAGTGAGGTGACACAAGACCAGAAGAACGGGCTCCACATGTACTCGCCATCAAATTGGTGCTGACTGATTAATACTACAGTGCTCAAATCGTGGTGGTGTTCACCAAGGATTCTGGGGTTAGGGGGTAGACCCACATCTGAGGAATGCGGTGAGCATTGTGGAGGGGAGGGGCATAGCTCTAACCCTTGCTAGCGAGAGGCAAAGATATAAAATGTAACCAAAATGTTTGTACTCTCATATTTTCCTGAAATAAAAACAAATTGATATACATTGGACAGATCTGGTCAGAATGTACACGCTCATTCACATCAGTGGCTAATGTTTTATGTCAAGTAGACAAGCATACTATCAAATGAAATATTCTTGAAATAACTGCCAAAGATTGGTGAGGTAAGATTCCTAGTGTAAGGATTAGAAGCACAGAGGAATATTTAAGATTACAGGCACATAAACATGTACGTCAATGCATGCACTGAAGGGACAGCTTAAAAAATTTCTATCTGAATATCATGTAGGCTTTTCTTTAAAGAGATTGAAACTAGTTATTTATAATACAAAAATGAACTAAGAACTTTTTTGGTGATTCATACTTCCCAAAGCATTTGGTTTTAGGGGGAAAAAATTGAAGTTTTTTTCTGTTCTAAATATGAGTTCTTTCATCTTCAAACTTCTCCAGGGAGACATAATGTAGGCATTTTCCAAAATGGAAGCTGACAACAACAGAGCACTAATTTACTAAGATGTTTTTCGGAAGACTCAGATCATCCAAATCCAAAGGGAGAAAGCAGAATGTACTCCCAGGAGCGGCATTCAAATAAGAGAAACGGCAACTCAACGACCACACTCGCTCCACACCCGCCTTTCCAACATACTGCGCTGCTCGACTGGGCCACTTGGACAGAAGACCTGGTGTCCCTCCAGCCTCCCCTCATGCGGTCAGCACACTATTCCCCGAGATGCTCAAGCCAAAACCTAGAGTTCTCTTTGGTTTAGCTTTTTCTTTACCTGCCACATTCAAACTGGTAGTGAAACTTAGAAACTCTACCTATAAAATTATCCTTTATCTCCACTGAGATCACCCTTGTCTCAGCCACCACACCAACTCTCCAAGACTACTGAAATAGCTTCCTAACTGGTACGGCAGACTGTTCTTTTCATAAAATGGCCACGGCAATATTCTCAGGCCCACATACTCTTCCAGAACCTTGCCACTCCTCATCAAACAGCAAGGTCTCTGTCCCTTCCCCTTGAATCTGTTGGCTTTGATGATGAGAGTATGGCAGAAGCAACGTACATGGCTTCTGAAGCTGGGTATAAACAGCAACACAGCTTGTTCTTGGGACATGAGCCCTGGAAGTTATGAGTCACCGTACGTAGTCTGGCCACTGAAGCCTCCACACGGCAAGACCATAGAGAATGACCCCAAAGAGGCCCGGCTGTCCCAGTCCTGGCTATTGGAATCTTTCCAGCCTAAGTGCTAGTCACGAGAGTGAGTGATTCTGCAGATGACACCAGCCCCACCCACCATCTGACTGAAACTGCCCGAGATATCCGACCTAAGCAAGAACCACCTCACTGAGCCCTGTCACATGTAGAACTCCCAAAGAGAATAATGATTGCCGGTATGCAGCCACAGGTAAGTGAGACACTGGGAGTCCTACATTTGTCTGATTGCCCCTATGAGGTCTTCTCTTAGTCTGGAGAATATGCCCAGCACTTAGGATAGTGACTGGAGAAGAGCAGGTACTCAATATTTGGTGACTGGATAAATGAGTGAGGAATGCACAGGATTTCAGAAGGGAGGTCTGCTTAGCTGTTCACTTTAGGCGAAGAGTAGCTCTGTGGCTCCATGGAACATGTCCAACTACTTATTCCAATCCTACGCTCATCAAGCAATTTTCTGATGGAAATCTTTGTTGCCTGGAAGAATTTGTCCTTCAAGAGTAAGCAAGACTGCCACTGTATATTACTACATTGGTAGTCAATTTTATACATTAATCAGTGCCTTATGAGCTTGGGTGGTATGAGTCTGTCATCCCTAACTTCCTCCACTCAATTCACTCATCACCACTCCATGCCACCTCCTCCCATGGCGCAAGAAAGCCTGTTTCTGGATGAATGGATAAGGTTGGGTTTCTGACCCTATAAGCTGGGGGGGACCAGGCTGTACTTGGATCACAACATCATCAAAAACGTAAAACCAGAGGTGGCTGAACATCTTGCAAACAATGACCACCCTGTGGTTCTCAGACTGCTACTATGCATGCACTACCTTCAGCTCGTGGATGAGACTTCTGGTTTGGTAGAGGCTATGGCGATCCTGGCCTTTCACTGCAGAGAGCAAGTGGCTGGTGTCCGTGAGGAAGCGGAGCAAGTCCTCCACGGACGTGGTGAAGTACTGCCACCACCTCACCAGCTCATAGATGTCGTCCTTCCTCTGCCGAACGCCCCGGGCAGCACTCTGCCACCGGTCTGTGAGCTTTGAGAATGCTGAAACAAATTCTGGTCTGGGGAAAACCAGATGGTTAGAGAATCCTGACGTTAACATGTAGAAAAAATAACTATCATTGGGTAACAGAAGCTCAGACTCACTATTTATACATACAGTTTATATGGAAAAAAAATCCCCTGAAAGCCTGAGTACTATTCAACTTAAACATAATGCGAGCTTTGGGAAGGGGCAGCATGCAGGTTGGCAAAAGGGGTTTAGCAGAAGGTATCTGCACATAACCTGGTATTTTGCCAGCATGCATGAGAGCCATTCCCTTAAACAAACTGAAGCTGTTTAACATACACTATGCCAAATGCTGCATGGGAAACTAGAAAGTGGATCAATGGGAAATAGACAAACAGGTAGGTACCTTGTAATGTTATTGATTACTTGAGCATGTACTTGACATAATTCTAGCAATAAAGAGCATGCTTTATTGCAACTACTCAGCTAGTTCTTTTCCAGATAAATACTACCCTTCACATCAGAAATAAGGCCTTTTATTCATTATGAGAAAGTCATGCTTTGCCATACTGATCAAACTGAAATTAGCTTATCATCCTGAAATTGGCTTGAACTTGTTATTTCAGAGCTAGGAAGTTATGCCAAAAGAAGATTCAGAGGTATCGGGGTGGTGATGTAGAGGGCAAACAATAAGTATCAGGACATTTAGAGAAGTATTTTAGTGGCCAGGCCACCTCCAGGCTATCTGCCATGTGTTCCAGCCACGTGAGCGGCTCCCTTATCACCGGCAGGCTGGTGGCGGGGACTCTGCCCAGCTGACTGGTGGTGCCCAGTGAGCCCAACCCCATGCACACAGCATGGAGGGAAGTCCCTTCTTTCACAACTAGGACACAGCTACCTGCTGGCAACAGCAGTACTTTAAAAATTATTTTTTAGGTCAGGCATGGTGGCTCACGCCTATAATCCTAGCACTCTGGGAGGCTGAGGCGGGAGGATCACTCAAGGTCAGGAGTTCAAAACCAGCCTGAGCAAGAGCGAGACCTCGTCTCTCCTATAAATAGAAAGAAATTAATTGGACAACTAAAAATATGTAGAAAAATT